>CM034151.1:174482859-174504856 GCA_019776745.2 Taxus chinensis
ACAACATTCTCTAGTCACCCTATGCAATCCATGTCTTTCCTTCAAATAATGTCCTATGGTGTCAAACTATCCAACATGGATCTATAGGTCATCATATCAAATCCTTTCTTCTACAGAATCACCCACCTTGTCGCTATAATCCCTATATGATCCCAATTTAGGGATGGCCCAACTATTAGTCATATAACATTATTTTTCTCATATACCCACACATGTAATAAACGAACAACTACTACACCACCACCATGGTTCGCCAATGTGAACCTTTATAGTCCTTGTACAATTGATCCAGTATGCAATGCCCCAAACATACTAGGTCCCTTGCTAGATTCTATCACCAAAAAAATATACCACATCATGTACAATATTGACACCCCTTTGCCGTCTAGTTCTATGCATGATTCCAATAATACAAAAATAAAATCTCATAACCATGGAACACTAGAATTCATTATATCATTCAACCTAATCATGGGATTTTAAATACCCCCAGTTCCCACCTAGAAACTGTATGTCTATATCTTAGGGTACATAATGTCTGGGGGAAATACCTGCACCCTATCTCATTCAATCAGCAAATGAAAAATACAATACAATCCTCCAATGTCAGCATCATCAGTCCTTATAGGATCTAAAATGTCCACGTATCTACATTCTATTTCTCACACAATGCTATAATCAAATGGATATTCAGTGGTGATTCCCCAATCTAGCCACATGTTACAAACCATATACATCCAAAATGTCCCAACTTATGTCATCTAGGCCCAATGCAAACATTATCGTCATATGAAACCATATGTGTAACTCTCATGTGTGAGTATCTATCTGGGACCATAAAACATCACATTATTATTCCACATTCTTAGTGTAAAACATCAAGAAAATATTAATGAATATATCCAAACTAAATTCATATAAGAATATTCTAATGTTTCGCTAATCATTTTATGTCTTAGTTCGGGACTGCATGGTTCCTGGTCAAAACCATATGGATTCTATTTTGTACCATACAGTTTCATATGGTACCAACCAAAGGTCAAAACTAGACCATTTGGTATGATTTCATCACCCTAAGTTAAATTTTAAAAAAATATAATTTCACAAATTTTCAACAAATTATATAATTAAACTTACCAACTAATGGTTATCTTTTCCTAAATAACATGTCCTACCTTTGTGAATCAAGATCACATAGTCTCTCTTGCTTAAGGCATTTTTCATAGTCTCTGAGCTACTATCACACTCAATCACAATCAAACAATGAAAAGTACTTTTATGATTTTTTCACTTTACTATTTATAGCAATAAATTACCTATGATATAAAGTATCACAACCTACTAATTATCGTAATACTCCAATTATAGTCTCATAACTCTTCAATCCATTTATAAGGTTCTTCTCGTCGGATTCACATGTCATTTACAAAATTGTAATCATGTTTTTTTACATATTCCATGTCCCTACATCACTATAATCCATTATCCATAGCACATATTTTATGATGGTCTCTTTGTTCCTCTACCAAATCCATATCTACATCTCCTTTTCACATAACACTTCATTATATTAAGTTGATAATTTTATCTATCATGTCACATTACACGAACTAGATCTCTCTTCTTTACATTATGTAGTCTATACAATATTCTCATCTATTCAATTTTGTCTCAAGAAACACTATTTCAAATTATCCCTTTATTTGAAAGGTTGAAACTCTATAGAATGACCATACATGGTAATATCTTTTTCGTCTTTCAAATTAACAAGCAACATCTACTTGATTAGTCATATAATGCCATCGTCTTTTATACACATTCCACACAAATCAAGAAATTAGGTTAGTTATGCAAGGCCATATGCAAGGCCATATTTTCCCCTCATCCTTACAAAATTGAATCCAATTCTATTACCTAGAATTCACTCTTGAACACAAAAAGTGTACTACATGCTGAATATGCATATTCACGAGTAAAAAAAATTGTTTTATTTGATACAAATGGATAGGGGAAAGCAATCAAGTAATCAAAACTCATTAAATAACCAACATGTTTAGAATAATTAGTGTGAATTTTATTTTAGTGTTTCATACTAAATTTTTTGTATGTGTTTGAAAATAATGTGGAGAATGATAAATTTAAGTGATTGTTACGTGAGTAATAATCACATGGAAATCATAGGTTGAGAGAATAAAGGGTAAGAGAGATTTTAGGGATGGTTAGTTTTTAGGAGAAAATAGGTTGTTAGAACAACTATTCTAGATTAGTGTTAGTGTGTATAATAACTAGCTCTATATATTTGTAGCCTTTGTAAGAGTTATATGATTATTTGAGTTATTATTGATTATATGCTCTCCCAAATTATGGGGGTTTCCCTAATATTTGGCATCACACTAGGTGTACATGCCTCTTTGAGCTTGTTTCTCACTCATCCATTATTTTTTGTCAAAACAACAACATGACTATGCTATGTGGACCATGAGCTAATGTCATTGCTTTTTTGTCCAATCTTCTTGCATGTTGCCAATGGTTGAATAGTGTCGATGACATAAGATCCTTTTGGAATTCATCCTTCATATTGCATAATATTCTCTCCTATATATAGACTAAGGGGGGGAAAGTTAGGAATAATTAGTTTGAATATTAGTTTAGTGTTCTATATTATATTATTTTGGATGTGTGTGAAAATAATGTGAAGTATGATACATGTAAGTGATAATTATGTGAGTAATAATCAAATAGAAATCATAGGTTTAGAGAATAAAGGGTGAGAGATATTTTAGGGATAGTTAGTTGTTCGGAGAAAATATAGGTGGTTAGAATAACTATTTTATATTAGTGTTGGTGTGTAGAATAACTAGCTCTATATATTTGTAACCTTTGTAAGAATTATATGTTGATTTGAATTATTATTGAGCGTATGCTCTTGAAAATTATGGGGGTTTCCCCAATACAATATCATAATAATACACCTATATAAACATGGTGGGGCTACCGAGATATCATTTCCCTTTAACGTTATATGGGTTTCTACATATACAAGACCTAGATCTATTGGTAGTGTGTGGTCTCATTATTGGGAAGTGTTATATTGGGTGACGTGAAATCCATGTGAAACTCTTCTCTTGGTGCCAAGATACACAATTCTCACATTATTACAAAATAAAACACCTTTTTGGGATTTGATCATCCCCTATCTCTACAAACATGCTAAACATGATTCCCCATATCTCCATACATTTCTTATTACAATCACGATATCCCCTCTTGAAACCTATAACATGCTACTCTATATTCTATGCATCAATCAGCCGATGAATCTCATTATTTTCCACGCATAATAATTTTCTCTCGACATTCTTGTAGTTGTTCTTTCTCTAACTCTCTTAGATATGACTTTACTTCTTCTTTACACTAGTAAATTTTATTCACTAGTATAAAGGGGGCCAAATGTAGAGACCAAAATTTACAATAAACCATTATTACATAATTCTTTTATTACACAAGTGCATATACATGAGATCTTAACCTTGAAATTATATTTTAGTGGCGTAGCCCCTTTTATTTCCATCCTCTATTGCTTAGTTTGTCTAGACTTATGTCAATGTTTTACTCTTGTATCATGATTTTGTGTCAAGTTACAAGGATCCATGTTTAATTCCTTCTTTATTTTTTCCCGTTTTATGCTGGTCCAAAACCATACAGATGGGTTAAGAATCTACATATACTACTAGCCTAGTTGTACGGTCCCATACCTCTTTATTTTTCTCTAGCATTTATCATCCAATTCTGTCTATATATATATGCCCTAAATGGGACACACTTTTATGTTGTCTTCAATTATATTGTATTAAAAAACATGATATGATAAGATCAAGTTAATTCAAACATACATCCTTACAAAAAACCACACTTTTTTATCTCAAAAGATGTTGGTAGCTTAATTATAGTTAACAAAAAGAAGATTGATTTCAAATTCATTGAAAAAAGTTTCAAAATATTGTGCGAGATTTCTGAATAGAAGAAACATATGAATCTATTCGTAAAAATATTATATTCATAGAAAAAGAAGTTTGCTTTTGAGAGACCACATTTTATTGCAACTTTCTATAAGTTAACTTTTGATAATTTACTATTCTAGAGTTACATATGCACACCATTGTGCATAATATCCTAGGCTTAGAATATGATAATTACTAGCCAATCACATTTGCATATCATCTGACCAATAAGAACAAGGAAGCTTGTTGATGTTCAAGTTCTATCACAAGAATTTTACAAATGATTACATATCCATTTACATGATTGAATGAAGATATTTATAGTCATAAAAGAAATTCCAAGATGTATTAAAAAGGTACATCTGACTTTGGTAGTAAGGCATGTATTTAGAGACAAATTTAAATATTTTGTTTGGATTGTTTGAATTCACATAAGAGGACGTGGGATGAATGAAAAAAATGTACTCATCACATAACCAACAAACAATTATAATATAATCATATTTTATGGTAATATTTTAATACACCAAAAAATATTTTGGTTGTTCATTTCAAGAGTCATTATTATGAGTAAATCGGTATTGATGAGGAAACTTTAATCAATTTTGACTTAACAGGGGGGCAAGACTCCCACCTCCACTATAGGGTTGCACAAAGGGCTACAAAACATGGTTCAGACTTATATTAATGTCAAAGCCTTTAAAAAATCTAAATGTAGCACCTCTCTAAGGAGCTTACACACATTCTAATTGATCACTTATAGACTCTTTTTGGTTTCCATAAGGACCTAACCTAGATGTGAATGTTTTTTTTTACATGCATATCTCAACAACTTCAGCTCTTTCTCCTTAGCCATTTTATTTTCTATTCCCAACTCATGTACTTCTACCAGAGCTAGCCTCTAAATAGTGAGGTTATTCCCATTATATAGCCATGCATTCCCACTTCTCTCATGTCACTATCTACTTATAAAAAATTCTTGATTTCCCCCTCAAACTCAATGTTAAATTTAGGCTCATGAATGATCTTAACCACCTTTCTGCTATCTAGTCATCCTTGATGTGTCACATAGATCTGGTTGATGGTCTCCTCTAACTAATTGTTACAGTTATTCCCTTGATCAAAAAATTATGACTTCTTTGTCATTTTTTTCCAACCACCAATTCTTCCCCTCACTATTTCCATTTTGCCTCATTTTACATCATAACCTTTTCATGTGCTCATATCATTGAGTTATACCTTCACATCTTCCATTGCACTTCCCTTGATCCCATAGGCTTTCTTCTAGAACATATGCACTTCCTTAACATTCTAAGCTATTGTGCAATCAATTTTCATGCCTTTGCAAAGGAAACTTTCTCCAATATTTGCAGCCATTCAATTTTCTAGACTAAGCCAAACTCCTTGGCTGCACTCCCAAAATCCTACATGGACCACTGCATACTGTACATGCACTATGCCTTTGCATA
Organism: Taxus chinensis; assembly: GCA_019776745.2. Classification (NCBI taxonomy): domain Eukaryota; kingdom Viridiplantae; phylum Streptophyta; class Pinopsida; order Cupressales; family Taxaceae; genus Taxus; species Taxus chinensis. Next base: position 174,488,330 of record CM034151.1, read on the forward strand.
TTTCTATCAGACAAAGTGTTCACGCACTTCCATGTAAACTTCCTTTTATTTTGTTGTGTTTCCTCTTTCTATTTACATGCTTACTAACTTCTATGTGCACTCATACTTAGCCAAAATTGGTTCAAAACTACCTTGAACCTTGGATGCTCTTGTATCAAACACCCAAGATACTTTAACTTGAGGTCTAGATCAAGTAGACTGAGTGAGAGTTAGAACCTCCATTTGAATATATTGAGGATGATAGTTTCGGATCCTTCATCCTATGAGCCTCATCATGGCCTTGGCTCATCTTTAATGTCTCTTCCAGTCCCTCTCCATTTCTCAATGAGTCCTCTGTGCTATCTTATGTAATTAAGTGAGCTGAAACTCAACATGGCCATGTATCATCTTCCCAATGGATCATTATCCTTGATCCTTTGTGATTTCCTAATCATTGCAATCCTTCTCCTCCAAAAGATAAGTAACTTGCCACAAACTAACCTTCTCCTTTTAATGATTCTTTAATGATCCTTATGCTTTATGATTCTACGCTCACTTTGATTTTCGTCTTGTGGAAGTCTATGTTCTCATATGTCCATCCACATCCACCTAAATCCTTTGGGGGTTTTCTTCACTTTAGCCCACTTCATCTCTAGGATTCCCTTCTCTACAATCTTCTCTTCTACACACTTCTTATTTACTCCCCTCCTCTGATTTATGTCCTTGTTTCCTTTAGAGGATTCTACTACACATTTTATCCTTGCACACTTCCTTTTTTTCCCTCTTTTTGTCACATTTTTCCGCAACCTCTTCTCTAGTAACACTCTTATTTTGTGCCTTTTTATTTTTGTGCCACTCTATACGCACCATATCTTTTTCACACTATCTCCAACAATACCTTATCTTACCCGTATTCATCTTTGTGTGTCTATTTGTGCGCATAATTGTAGGTTAAGGCCCACTGTAAACCATCCATATCTCAGTCATCTTCATTATCTTCATCGTTCTCTAATGAGGGCTTATATTCTTTCCACGTTTCTCCTTGTACATTATTTTACTCTATAATTCATCTCCTTCCCAATGTCTCTTCATGGGCTTCTCCTTCACTTCTCCTTTTCTTGACACTGGTTTGGTAATAATTCCTTTTCTTATGCACTATCAAGATGATATCCTCTTTCTTGTAAATTTCTCTCATCCCATTCCTTGTAACTACACTACCATATTATCCTCTTCTCTACCACACCCTCTTCATCATGCACTTTCCTTGTTTCCATCTCTTTTGGTTGCACTCCTACCTCTTCACCGCACATTCTACCTTGGTGGTTATAGGACATATATCCTTTTCCTCTTCTAGGGGAAGTTAGTCTAGGTCACTTTCCTTCTTGTCTTATTTTTCTCTTATAACTTATTCATTACACAAAACATATCGAGCCTCTAAGTGATTCTCTCCTCCTTCCTCTATTTCTTGCAAGGAAGCCTCCACATCTCCTCACAAATTTTTTGCACTATTATCAAATATTTCCTTGTTCATGCATTCTTTCCTCTATGCACTTCTCTCACTATACAATCTTGTAGTCTCTTACTTAGACAACTCTTCATTGGATGCATTTGAGGAAACTTATTCTTCTTTATGTAATTCCTCCTTCTATTCGTGCTCTTCTTCTCCTACATGCTCCTCTACATTGTTTAATTACTTCAGATCTTTGAGGATCTCTTCTTCCTCTTGTGCGCTATGTTTCATGTGCACTTTCATAGCCTCATTTGTAGACCACTCTTCTTCAGTATCCTTTGAGGAAACTTTTTCCTTCTTCGTTTCATCTGCAATGGCTCTCCCATTTCTGCATGTGCTCATATCTTTGAACTTCTTAACTTGTTCTCTCGAATATTCTCCTCTTGTGTAATCTTTTGAAATTTTCCCTTCCACCAGGGTCTCTTCTCTTTTGCACTTAAATCCACACACCATACATCCTTCATATAGGACATCTTCTTTTGTACAATCCATTTCGCTCTGTAGTCCTTTTACTAGGAATCCTTCTATGAGCTCTTCATTTTTTAGTTGCACAATCTCCTCACTATTATCTTTTCTATGTTCTTACACCTATATCAGTGGGCTTGCGTAATCCTCTATACATTCATCATATATAATGATCCTCATATGCTTATAGGAAGCCTTTTTTTAAGCTCAATACTCTGGCACATAATGCATACTTCTAGGCAAATGATCTCTTAAATTTTTTCTTATGTTGTGAGCTTTCCCATGTGGTGTCCTTTGTGCATTCCTCAGTAGTATCCATGTGCTAGCATTTTATTTTATCTTTTGCTCTTTTTGTGCAATCTTTAATTGTGATTTCTCGCACACCTTTTCTCCTCCTTAGCACTCAACTAACGCTCTTTTCACACAATCTTCTTTGCATTGTGTACTCCTCAATGACCCGTTCTCCTTCTGGGCATTTTGAGCCACAAGATCCCTTTTTCTCCTTTTCTTCCTCTTCTAGTCTTGTCCTTACATGCTTTAACTCCTTGAACATCTTCTCCAACATCTTCGTGACTGCTACATCTAACACATCCCTTCTTCTTGGCATCATCTTTCCTACATGCACAAGATATCAATTTTCTATGGCCACTACACTTTGGGATCTACTTAACGTCATGTACCCACATTGCTCACTGCAGAGAACACAAGAAATCAACTAAGTACCTCACGTTATGTTCTCTTCCAACTCTTTTGCTTCTTCCTTTTTGCAAGAAAGTGTCATCTCTTATACCACTTGGCCCAGGGGTGAGACTCCAACCTCCACTATAGAGTCATATAGCGGGCTGAAATACATGTTGTAGACTTATATTTATGTCAAATCTTCTAGTAAATGTACATGCAACTACTCTAGAAGTTACACAGTCGCGAATGGAGCACTTACAGATAATTAGTGTTTCCCCTAAGGGCCTAACCTAGACTGAACATCTTTTTTCCTTACACAAATAGTTAAACACTATCAATTTTGGCTCCTTGGCCATTTTCTTCTCTATGGTCAATTCTCGTACTTCTACCGACTAGCCTCGAAATGTTATATAGTTGTGTCTTCCTACTTCTCTTCTTGTTAGCTCTTTCTAGATGCTTCAAGATTTCCTGCTCAAACTCAAAGTTGAATTTGGGCTCATAAATTCTCACAACAACCTTTCTGCGATCTAGTCATCCTTAATGTGTCACGTCAACTTGGTTGAAGGGCTCCTCTTACTGTTTTGTCATTGTGAGATGATTTGATCAAACAATTCTGACATCTTTGTCATTCTCTGTCTACCACCAATTCTTCCATGCACTCTTTGTACTATGTATGCTTTTCCATTGTCATCTTTTCACGTGCTCTAATCCTTGAATCACACCTTGATCTCTTTGAGCCGCCTTTGCAGTCCAAACTTTTGTGCAATCCTTCTTCATTCCTTTGCGCATCACTCTTTCCACAATCTTTACAGGCCTCCAGTTTTCTAGGTTTAGCAAAACTCCTTGGTTACACTCCCAAAATCCTACATGCACCGTCCTTGTGGCTTAATTTGTACCAACTCCTTTTTTTTGTGAATATTTCTTTCAAAGTAAATAGCTCTGTTTCATTAAAAATTTAAATATAACTAAATAGTTTTAAATTAATTTTATTCATATATACCAGAACATGATACACTCATTACATATCATACGCAAATTTGGCATCTGCAAACCAAATAGAAGTCGTTAAAGATACACAAGTTTGGCTTCTGCAAATTAAATACAAGGCCTTATAATACATATCTGAACTTGATGTACTCATCATGTAGACATACATATTATGGCAACGTAACGTGAAATAACATGCCACCAACCGCCAGGGAATGCATTGTTCTGAGTCATTCCATCCATTATCATGCAAACCAGCTGTGCATAGTCTTGCAAAAGCTCCACCATCTCTGGTAACAAAATCATCTCTATGAAATCATACAAACCAAAGTAGAGGAGTAGATTAGCTTTAAAATGCATGGAAAACCATACTGTACGTACCAAAAATTGTAAGGTACTGTACTGCCAGAACAGTGTAACAAGTGCCTTGATGATGATACAGGTCTCCTCGCAAGGTGTTCGGGATCCGGAAAAGCCCTCAGAGTATGCGTTCACATCCCACATGCCCCGCTTAGTCCCAGCGCCCTTTGTTTTCCCCCTTTTCCTTCTTTCCTTGGCCTTTTGTTCTTCAGTGACGAAACCGCCGCCCTGATCAGGGTGGCGGTCCTGTAACCACCGCCCTGCTCAGAGCGGCAGTCCTATGCACTTTTTCCAGAATGTTCTTTGATGCGACTCGCGTGAAATATCACGATTCACCAGCTTTCTTTGTCGACTTGAGCATGCATTTATGTTTTTGGTCCCCTGGAATAGTGTTTTTTCTTTGTTTATTGTTTAGGAGTTCCATTTGGTTTTGGTTTTTGGATGTTTCAATTCCTATAAATGCATGGTTTGTGCATAAGCAAATGGTCTGCCCCTCATTCAATTTCATGCTCTGATTCTCATTTTTCAGTCTTTTATTCTGTTTAGAAGCCATAGTGTTAATTCCTTGCATGTTTAGATAGTATTGTTCAGCTGTTAGTAAGCCACAGACCCATCTTGTGCAGGCAGTGCTGTTATCTCATCCAAATCTAGTTAGAAGCTTGCCTCTAATTTTCTCTTTGCTGTAGATTTGCTTTCATCGTATCTTGGTGTTCTTAGTTTAGTTCATTATATGTCTGGTTAGCTTTATTCAGCTGTTGGTAAGCCATACATCCAGCTTGTGCAAGCAGTGTCTTTATTTTATCCAATCTATTGGAACATAATCGCTTAGGAAGCCATTAAAGATGCAGGTTTTGCTCTTCATATAGGATAGTTACAGGTTCTGGTCGCTTCATGTTGCATGGCTCGCAGTAAAATCCCGCTAGGAATCGCATAAGCCAAGCTCTATACTCTTGCGCTATCCCTCTCCTACTCGCATTTTCGGTCTGCATTCTAAGATGTCCTTGTCCCAAAATCTACTCCTATCGGTGCTAGCATTATACGCTTTTCTGGATCCACGTGAAAACGAAAGAACGAGGAGATCATACTGAGGGGACGAGATCACATACACCATCGGATTCGCCACTGTTTTGCGGAATCCAGGTTTTAAATTTCAAAGTTCTAGTTAGAATCATATCAAATAGAGTAGTTAATCGCTTTATTTCAATAAATTCTATTCTCGATATTGCCAGGGAAGCTGTGGGGATTGATAGTTTTTGAGAAACTATGATTCACTCCTCACTTCTGAGGTAGGATCAAGAATCTTGCCGGTAGATTAGACAAGCTGTTTTATTTATTTAGAGTAATTCTACAAAATCGCACAGGCAAATAACTACACTCGGTTATCTTGTCTATTTCAAATTATTGTTTAGTTATTATTTCTAGATACGCTTAAAATAGTTTGCTTTCCTTAAAATTATTAAAAGTTTTCTTAGAAGAATAAAAGTTATACAGTTAGATTTATTTCACATAGTTAGAATTTGCTTCGTTACAGTTAGATTTGCATTTTGTTTCGTATGACAATCACAGGACCTCAAGAGCCCAGGGAATATATATTTGAGTCAATCGTGCCTCAACCAAACCTAGTCACAGCAATAGTTGACATAGACAAAAATCTCAGGATACAAGTATTCCGAACAACCACAGATTTACAACAGATCAGTTCTCAATTAAGAGGATTAAACATAGAAGACCAACCAAGCACACACATTTTGGTCAAACCAACCAAACTATAGATTTCCCTAGGCACAGCACTCACGTGACTATAGAAGGGCTCAAAAGAGAACAAACATTCGGGTGCGATCCTTTAGTTCCACAGCCAGACGCTGGAGACACCCTCGTAGATATAGATACCAACTTAAGAATCCAGGTTGTGAGAATGCCTATAAGGTATTCTGAGAAGATTGCACAACTATTGGTTCTAAATATAGAAGCTGAGAAAGCATACGATTACTGGATACTAGGGATTAGAACTTGATCTCACGTATGACCATAACAGGACCACAACGACCGAGAGTCTATGGTTGTGATCCACAGATCCCACAACCCAACGAGTCCACAAGTCAATTAGATATAGACACTAACCTACGCACCTTGGTATTCAGGTCCACTCCACTTCCACCTATCATCATTGAACAACTATCCTTACTAGATATCGCGGCTAACGAAGCTAGGGAATTCTGGACTAGGCCAGAAAATCGTCCGTAGAGTCAAATTATATTCATCATCCACCATATGACCTTATCAGGAGATATACACGAAACTGTCCCAGGTCATTTTCCATGTATTCCGCAACCCATAGATCGAATCACGCCAGAGCTCGATATTGATTGAAGCCTTTGAGCAGTCATCCTTACTGATCGATCTATCACACCAGTCCAAGTTAGAAGGGCCTTCTTTTCCTTAGATTCACAAATTCCACTAGTGCGTGTCGAAGACATTAGACTGCCTAACTAGTTTGTCTGAATCCAACGCATATTCTACCCCCACCGGCTGTCTCGGCATGACCTCGAGAGGTCGAGTACGTGGAAGCGTCACTTGTAGATTCTCATGCTCGCCTATCGCTTTTCCAGCGTACAAAATTGGTGAACCTAACGTGAAACAAACAAGATTAGTAAAACTGACATAAACTGCCTACTTTCTTGTCTGGAGTCATAGTATTACACTTTCACTTTAGTATGCCTTCTTAGAACCGCTTCATTAAGTTTTCATAAATCACCTTCGCTTCTTCCCATTATTTTGCGGGTATTCATATACCCCCCGAATATGTCGGGATTCGATGCATAGGCAGACCCCTCCTGGGTCTTGAGGCATACTACGCCCAAAAAAATAGGCAATCATCATCCTCGCTCTCAGTATGGGGTGACAACTATTCAACTAATCAGTTGTCAACACAAACCCCAAGAATCAGATATAGTTTGTCTTTTCAAACTGAGGAGTTAGATCAACCCCCTCGAACCCAACAAACAGAGCCTTCAGGTTCAAACAATATGACATTTACCGAAGAATCTGGTTCATCTCCTCAAATGCTACTCAGACCACAAATTAGTAGGCAATCAGATCCATACCTGGTCTTAGATGATGGACAGCTAACACATTTTCCTAGGAGTGAACAACGCTCCCGGGGAATGTACCCATCTATAGGAGGTTTACAAATACAACCCGAAATCTCTTTTCAAGAAAATACCTCTATGCCACTGCATACAAGAAATATTCTTGGAGAAACTTGGCAAGATAACAATCAGTTTATGACAGGATATCATGTACCTTTACAACACCAAGGTATACAACAAACGCCGTTCAGGCAAAGTACCATGACTTCACCAAATGAAGTCATTTCAACGTTAGTAGAAAAAGTGAGAGGGTTAGAACTTGCTCAAGCAAGTCAAAATTCTCCGTTCATTCAAACAGGGAGTTCCAATCCTCCATACCACTCTGGCCAAGTAGATCTCCTCACAGGGGTAGGCACATTAGGCATGCCTCCTCACTATCCACAACAAACACCAACAAGGCCTATCATCTCTAACACTATTCCTCCCGGTCTAGTGTCGAACAATCCGTTCCTTGACAATACCCCATCCTACTTAAACATATATTCTAAATCATCACAAGGAGATATGTTCTCCTCTCCCGGCATGTTTTCTCAAACACAGGGACCTCCTTATGCCCCTGCCAACGCATACGCTGAACCGTATCAACAACCTATCCCACCACCACTCCCTCAGCAAACACCATCAATGGTCGAAAGCTATGCGATAGGGACTTATTCAGAATACCTAAAGGAACCCTTAGATTTCACCATACGAAGCGTCATGCTTCCAAGACCTCTCCCTGATTTTCCCAAGTTCAAGGGTGAGGGAGATCCAAACACGCATATCAAAGCTTATGCTACAGCCATATGAGAATTACTCCCTTGGGATGGGGTGGTTACTAAAATATTCCCCAAAACGCTGGAAGGCATTGCTCTCGATTGGTATTACAGAATACCTGAGGCTTCCATACATTCATTCAAACAACTTGTGTCTAAGTTCATCAAAGCCTTCGACATGAACAAACTATTGAGAACAGGAATCAGGGAATTCTTGCATATCAAACAAGAACACAACGAATCTGTCGCCCATTTCATCCAAAGGTGGCGAATAGTTCTTTATTCATCAGCAAGTGCTCCAAACATGGATCAGATGGAACTATGCAATTTATTCCTTCATTCTCTCAGTAGAGAAGTGAAGGAAGAAGTCCCAGAAGTTCCCACTAAGGACTTATGATGAAGTACTTGAGAGCGCTTTGCAAATAGATCAAGCAACGATAGATAGTGGTCGTAAGACATATGGAACAAACGGGAGGTTAATCACCTCCACTCAAAACACTACAACTACCACAAATGTCAATCAAGGACCCAAAATCCTTAACAAAAATCGTGGGGTAACAACGGATGGGGTAACCGACCAGCCCAAGAGGGTAAATGTTGTTAATGCTCCGTCACAAACAAACAACCAATGAAACAACAACTTTACCCCGACAATCAATACAATGGATTTTAACCATCCACAACAACAACAACAACAACGGCGAAATCCCATACAAGGGCCAAGAAAAAACTCATTTGGTTACCAAAACCAAAGTCAAAACCAGAAACAACAATTCCAAAACTTTAGTCCTAATAGGCAACAGTTTGATTAGAATTTTAGGCCACAATACACACCAAACCAACAAAACGGGAATTACAACCCCAATTCTTATTGTGGTTTCCATAAAATTCGGGGTCACGATACTAGAATGTGCAGTGACTACAATAAATTTATGCAACGCTTGCCAGAAGAACAAAGACAGTTCTTCACAGACCTGTTTTTGGCGGATCCCATCTCATCATCACCAAATACTCTCGCAGGGGCAGTTGCTCCTTAGAATGCTCCCCTCAAGATATTGAATGATCCGCTCCCAAATCATGATAGCAATAGGCTGAATCCAACCAGAACAAACAAAGGTGCAGTGACAGGAAACAATGATCATGAAGCCTCGACTTCATTAAATCTGTCAGTTGCGCCACAGTTGGGAGCTCAACTGAGACCCAAGATAGTCAGTTTGGTAGAATTAGACGCTGAACTACCTATCGAAGCTATAACAAGAACACGAGAGTATTTCTCTCAACCGAGCCCAAGTCATCTGCCAGAGACAGATAAGAGTCATCAAATAGTTGAAAAACCCATCGGTGCCTATGATTTAATTAGTGGACCTAACAAAGACCTTCTCACACATTTCATTTTTGGACTACTAAAGAATCTTCCCCCTCACAGAGCTGCTCTTTTAGAAGCATTAGGTCTAGGCCATCTAATTACATCACTCCACCTCCCGAAACACAAGTAAATCACGTAGATTTTGATATCCACCCTCCGGGGCAGCCGGATAAGGATGTCGAATTCATCTTCGAAATAAGTAAAATGCCCACAGATGCTGACATCGCACGCCGAGGTGACCCATCCTTACACTTGCAAGTGTGGGTTTATAATAACTATGTAAAATGGGCAATGGTTGACAATGGGGCCGCAGTTAACATAGTCCCTTTCTCTTTCCTCCAAAAACTTGGATATGGAGAAACAAATTGTTCCATTACATGAAATACATTGAGAGGCTATGATAGCCTTAAAGCCACTTCGATAAGAACTATAATACTGCCAGTCACCTTAGGGCCCAAAACCATCTTGACTGAGTTTTATATTATAGATCGGGAAACTAACTATAATATGATCCTCGGCCGACCTTGGATACATCGAATGAAGGCAATCCCTTCTACTTTATTTCAAGAAGTAAGATTCTTGCATCTAGGAAAGCTATTTGTAGCCAAAGGCAATCTAAAACCTTTCTATTTACACCTAGCTGATTTAAAGAAAAGACCAGGGGTGCACTCAGAATTTGAACTTCCAACAAACCAACTTAATAAACCCTCTGACCCAAAGCCAGAGGAAAAGTTGGTACCTACGACGGATCTTGAAACTACCAGTGTAGCCAAAACAATTCCAACCCCTAAAGATAAAACTAGAAGAAACAGTATCATTAGGGACTACTGCGAAAATCGTTGAGTTGATAGAACAAGATTCACCAATGTTCTTACCATTCGATTCAGTAGGCATAGGATTTCCCTAGGTGTTGGTTCCTTGGCCAGCAGAAGATCTTTGTATGGTAGAAGTAGAGTGCGCAAATGCAACAGATGCCCCAACATCTATACTCTCGGCTAAGTATTGGACTCTCCATTTCGATGGAGCTAAATGTCGTTATGGAGCGGGGGCAGGTATAATTCTTACTTTGGGCCCAAGGAGAAAGTCCTCCCATTCGCTTTTAAATTAACTTTGAGATGTACAAACAACAGCGCTGAGTATGAAGCCCTCCTCCTTGGCCTTACCTTAGCCAAAGAATTGGTATTGATAACATCAGAGTCCTGGGAGACTCGAAATTAGTGACAAACCAAGTTCTGAAGTATATGAAACTAAAGCCGAACATTTACAACTCTAAAAAATGCTGTATGAGATTTAAGCAAGGCGTTTAACTTATATCCATTGAAGCAATCCCTCGAGAGAAAAACTCTTCTCGCCGATTCAATAGCAACCTCAGCATCATGTTTTACTCCAAGCCAATGAGTTAAAAGATATCCAGTTCAACGGTTCCATTCATGATGAACCATTGATAAAATAATGACAAATCCTCTTTCAAGCAGAAGTGAATCTACCATCCTAGACCATGTCAGGAAATGATGCGGCTACTTTGGATTACTTAAATGCCTATACAGCACTACATCTCTCCTATCACATGCTAGATTTATCCCTGATTCTGCATTCGTCTTCCTACTTTGGAAATCCCGTAACGGATCTTCTCTCACAAATGGAACCTAGCATATACACAAACGAAATGGGGATGATCTAGATTTACCTCTAGCACCACCTAAGTTCAAAGAGGGTAACGCCTCTTTGATCGAAGAAACAATCGATGTCAACATAGGGACAGAAGATGAACCAAGAATATTGAAACTAGGTTCTTCATTAACCCCAGAAGAAGTGAAATACATACTCAGATTCTCAAAGAACATCAGAAGGCGTTTACATTTAATTACAAGGAGATGACAGGAGTCACACCCCACATTGTGGTGCACAACCTCATCACTAAATCAGATGTAAAGCCAATTAAACAAAAATCAAGACCCATGAAGCCCAAAGTAGCTCTCATGGTAAAGAGGAAGTAATAAAACTCCTTCAGTAGGATTCATCAAGCCAGTTGACTACTCCCAATGGGTACCAACTCGTTCCCGGTTCTCAAGAAGAATGGAAAGATACGCATTTGCATAGATTTCTGAGATATTAACAAAGCGTGCCCTAAGGACAACTTCCCATTACCATCCATAGATGTTATTGTTGATGCAACAGCTGGTTTTGAACTCTTGTGCCTCATGGATGGATTCTCGGGATACAATCAAATCAGAATATCTGAGCAAGACCAAGCTAGAACCACGTTTATAACTCCTTGGGGAACCTATTGCTACGCTGTTATGCCATTCGGTCTCAAGAATGCCGGTGCTACGTACCAGCGAGCCATGACATACATATTTCACGATCTAATTCATAAAATCGTGGAATCCTACATAGATGACTTATTGGCTAAAGCTAAGAAGCGTTGTGACCATCCCGAAGTACTCCACATCATTCTTTCACGTCTAATAGAATACGGAGTCACACTAAATCCAGAGAAATGCGTCTTTGGTGTAACAAGAGGAAAACTCCTAGGTTACATCATATCATCATGGGGAATAGATGTGGACCCAACCAAAATTCAGGCTGTCCTCGAAATGGTTCCACCTTCGGACGAATCTGGAATCAGGTCATTTCTCGGAAAGCTAGGTGCAATCTGGAGATTTATCCCAGACTTAAGCTTCACCATTCATCCAATCAATAATTTACTCAAGAAAGACTATAGCATTGATTGGACCGAAGACTGCAATGAAGCTTTCAACGCAGTTAAACATTTCTTGATGTCACCACCTACGCTAATGCCACCTAAGCAAGATCACCCGTTGATTTTATACTCACGAGCTACCAATGTCTCACTAGCCTATATGTTGGCCCAAGAAGACGATAACAAGAGAGAACGTGTGATTTATTTCATTAGCCGAACACTGCTCGACTATGAAACACGCTATACACAAGTAGAATGAGAATGCCTCGCCATAGTCTTCGCAACCAAACGCCTAAGACACTATATGCTAAATCAAGAAATGAGGATCATGGTGAAAACTGACCACTTACAAACTTTCCTCACACAAGGGTCCTTGTCTAAAAAGGCTGGACGTTTTATAACCTTAATGGGAGAATTTGAATTAACATTTGTAAATCAGAAGTTAGTTAAGGGACAAATCATTGTGGATTGGTTAGCTGATAATCCATTAGATGGAGGCGATATAGTAGATTTGGATTTTCTAGATGAGTGCGTATACTACATCGAAACTCGACCCGCTATCTCTGAGTGTCCTTGGTACACTGATATCATTAATTATATCATAGACCATATGTACCCGGAGGCGGTTACACCGCAACAAAGAAGGTGGTTACGCATAATCGTAGCTGAATACGTCATTATAGAGCAGGTGATCTATCGAAAAGCATTCGATGGAATGCTCTTAAGGTGTGTTGACACAGAAGAGTCCAAGAGGATTCTCCATGAATCCCACAGCGGTATATGTGGAGGCCACTTCGGTGGCCATGCCACTACTCAAAAAATACATCGAATGGGCTATTTCCGGCCCACTCTAGAACGTGACGCGATAGAGTTTGCACATAAGTGTTATAAATGTCAAGAGTTCTCTCATGAGATCTACATGCCGGCACAAGCTCTGCAACCAATCACAACTCCATGGCCCTTTTCTACATGGGGTCTAGACTTAATAGGGAAATTCTCTCCCTCATCCACAGACAGCCACAATTTTATAATCACGGCCACTGAATATTTTACCAAATGGGTGGAGGCCATGCCTCTTACTACTGTACCTGGTTCTGTAATCGCTAAGTTCATTTTAAACCAAATCATTTACAGGTACGCTATCCCGCAAATCATTATCTCTGATAATGGAACTTCTTTTAAGAATGAAGAGGTTCGTGAGCTATGCAATCAATTTAAGATAAGCCATCATGTATGGCTTCCTTGTATTATCCCCAAGCCAACGGACAGGCTGAAGCAACAAACAAAACACTAAAAGCCATTCTCCTTGAAATGGTAAAAGAAAACAAGTGAGATTAGCATTTGAATTTATACCCGGCCTTATGGGCCCACCGAACCTCAATAAGAACACCAATGGGAGAAACTCCTTTCTCGCTGGTATTTGGGGCAGAAGCAGTTCTCCCACTCGAGGTTGAAATACCTAGTCTTCGCATTTCACTACAAGGGATTCTAGATGAGGACGCTTACAGAGAAGCACATCTTTCCCAACTAGAAAGCCTAGATGAAACTAGGTTAGATGCTGAGCAGTGGCATAGAGCTTATACTGACTGAATGTGCCGGCAGTATAACAAGAAGGTTTATGAATGTGATATATACGAAGGTGATCTAGTTCTAAGGCTAGACAGCCGGATCGACAAGAAGACCGGCGAAGGAAGGAAATTCCGGCCCAAATGGTTGGGCCCATACCGAGTCATGAAGGACTACGGAAATGGTGCTTACCTCTTATGTACATTAGAAGGTGAGGAGTTTGGCGAAATAGTCAATTCCCTGCACCTCAAACGTTTCTACGCATAAGCAGCTAGCACTGCCTATATAACTATCTACATTGCATTTTCATATAGATTAGGATCATTTGTCCACTGTTCTTACATAAGTTGTGATCAAGAATCTATTCTCAAAGTAATCTATTACAAACTCGTGATGTTTCTGGCATAAATTTCTTTAATCATACCTCTCCATCTTCACGTATCATTGAATAATCTCAGAATCTTTTATCAAATAAAATCAGACATGACGAAGTCCTAACGGCAACCATACCAAGATCTGCAAGTGTGTTCTCGCTTTGATTTCTTCTTAGGATAGGTGTCTTGCCTAAGGTCTGTTCTAGAAGCTTCATGGTGTCACATCTATCCCATATGTACATCTCTTTGGAAATAAGCATATACTGACAATTTTACTCAAAAAGACAAGTCAAAAGTGATTAAACAATTTTTTTTATTTTTACACATTTCCTTGCCCCACCAACCTTCGGTGATGAGCTTGCATCTCTTACTAGTGACGTAGGGTTGGGAAAGGATGGAAATTCCCTTACTCGCCTATGCCTTGCCCACAGTGATAAACCCACGCTTCTTACTAGTAGCATGGGGCAAAGTGTAGGGGGTCCTCTTGACAAAGCAAACGTTAAAAGGTCATAAACAAACTATTCAAACTTTGAGTCAAAAATGAATGAATCAGATATTCAAAATTCCAAAAATATTTAAAAATCCTAAAAACCTAGATTTTATCTACTATGTGGCCATCTACGGGTCTATGTCTAGATAAACCGCAAAGCAAGTTGCATCCAAAACTATGAAGTCATTCAGGTATGGTAGGCTTGTAGCTCCCAATTTGGTTCCGCCAAAGCTTCGTCTGTCTTTCATCAATATCATTTCATCACATTTCATAACTTGCGCCCTTCCTGGCTCTTGGTGATGAGCCCTCGCATCTTACTGGTTGCGTGGAGTTAGGAGTGGGGCAAGTTTATCTATTCATCATACTGGTTATTTTCATCACTTTGCCAAAACAAACATGAGGTATCCAAATTGCTCACAGAAGCTAAAAATCAAGATCACAATATATTATGGTATCACGTATCAGCATCATGAAACACAAAAAGAAAGCAAACATTTGCATCATCTGTTTTCATTGCATACATTCTAGAAAGCATATAAAACATACATCGTAGTATACACAAATCAGTTGGAAACAGAAAGGGAAAACATAGTGACAAAGTGTTTTGGTCCAAAAATGAGTGCCATACTATATAATAATCATGTTTAAATATACAATGCCATCATGCACTAGCATGGTCAAAACGCTCAAAGAGCCCGTATTACAAAAGAATCTAGTAAATACATAAAGAGGGCCAAGGTGGTCTCTCAACCCCTATACGCGAACCCCTCGAAGGTGTGCACCCTCTGGCCTAGGGCTTTCCGACACACTGACGCCTGAATGCACGGAGGGCTCAGGTCCCTAGGGCATCCGCGGTCTTGCCAGAGAATGGCTCCTCCTAAACGCTCGGCTGTCCTATAGCTTGCCAACCTATACGTAGAGTCGACACCATTCTGGCCACATGCCAAAGGGAGCAAATGAACTTCATTATGTCCTACCGGGCTGCTGGGCTCCCCAACATCTACTTACCTCTGCAGCACGGGTCCTATCCATAGGGATCCATCATGGGAAACAGTGCATACCCTTGGATTATATCCGCGCCCTCGCAATAGTCTCTACAAACAAAGGAGAAAAAATGAATTAGAACTAGGCAAGAGGCTAAAATATCACCCGATAAAACACAAGAAATAGATTTAAACAAATCCTCAACTAAACAAGCATTGAAAGGAGAATGATAACTTACTCTTATCACCGCGCCTCCAAGTGGGGTCGCTAGGGGCCAGCACCTGCCGCATTCCGCTGTTCCAACTGAGTGGCTGGCTCCTATAGTAGGAAGCAACATGACACCTTTCCCCGCACGACTCATCCTCTCCACCATGGCCCTGGGAGAGTGCTCCTCTGAAGTTAAGTCCTCTCTCTCTGCACTCTGCTCGGTTGCCTCTCGCCTGCATGAATGTCCTGAGTGTCATACCACTCAGGATCACTGTCATCCTTCTTCTCCTCCGATCCTCCTCGTATAACCCTCAAAAATCCGATTCAATTATCTATGGGGTCATCGTTGCTGTGAGCAGGACCCGCAGCAAATTTCTTAAGCAAAGGGTCCTGAAGGCGCACCAGTCTCCCTCTAGCCCAACTATCCTATCCTGGCTGCAAGGAAGTCCGGAGTGATCACTGTCCAACCCACGGCCCTCTAGGCCCCCTCTAACGCTCGCGTACTGCTCATGACTGGGTGCCAACTGGAGGAAGCATGGCCCGTAATATGGTAATGGCCAAACTGGCTGATGAACCCTTGCCAAAAGATGTACCCCACTCGTCCACGTCTTCATAAGCTGCCTGTGTGGGCAAGAAATCAATGTAAGATCCCTCTCTCCCCATATACCAGCCTAAGCTGGTGACACGCTGTGGTCACCTCCATGTCTGCTATATTACGAGAGAAACTGGCTGGTGAGTGCTCTAAGCACCACCTTTTTGTCCATCTGGCTTCCCTCATAGCCCCTGCCTTGGATCTGCCACCATCCATGCCTTTCTGTCTAAAGGGATTAAGTCGCTCATACAACCCAACTCATACCTAAAGTAGGGTGGCCAAAACTGTCGCCTGTAGACGGACCACCCTGTATAAATCATGGTATGTGGTCCCCAGAATATCTACACCCCAGGTGTAT
>CM034151.1:174505355-174690828 GCA_019776745.2 Taxus chinensis
AATAAAGAGGGTTTTTAACATTGTCTATGTAAACTTCCTCCTAGTGGGGCACTCTCATAAGGATATAGATCGGATATGTAGGAGATTATCAGTATCTCTATGTAAATTATAAATATACTCTTTTCCACATATCATGGACAATTATAGATTATGCCAAGAGGGTTAGAGTACATTCACTCCATAATTTATTCATGAAGTTGACGACTTTAAGGTCTTTTGGGAACCACACTTGTTGGACGAAAACCACAATAGAATGGGTATTTACAAACCAAATATGTTAAAATTCCATGTTATCATCAATATTCATATCAAAGACTATAAAATAACAATAAATGATCTTGTTTTGTCTCAAACATATAAAATATAGAAGA
Organism: Taxus chinensis; assembly: GCA_019776745.2. NCBI lineage: Eukaryota > Viridiplantae > Streptophyta > Pinopsida > Cupressales > Taxaceae > Taxus > Taxus chinensis. Next base: position 174,505,727 of record CM034151.1, read on the forward strand.
CAAGGGATTGGAAACTAGACATTCCTCATGATCATACTACACTAGATCCCTTAAAATAATTGAAAGAGATGAAAAATGGAATAAATACATATATTACACATTGGGAAAAGCGTTGTATAGATGGAAGGGAAAATTTTTAAGTTCCAAAAGTAAGATATTGGGAAAATATTTTAATTATTTCCGGAAAACCCTTTGTCATCTATAGTGGGATTTTAAAAGAATATTTTTTGCTAAAAATAGTCTAGGATGTGTACATGTGTGATCATATAATAGGATCCATGCCCTTTCTCATAGATAAATACTTCAATTAAAATATCCCTTCAAATGATGATGTTTATGTAGGGCCTATTTTTGAAAGACCCAAAGAGGAATTCAATCCAATTGTGGATGTGTATAATAGACAAATATTTTTAGTATGACCATTTGCTGAGCACATCCCTATATTTATGGGTATGGTTAATGGGAATATAAGGTTTGAAAATGTGATGGTAAATTGATGGGCACCCATAGGAGAATCAAATACAACATCAGAAATAGAAATATCAATGTTTGAGTAGCTTGAGAGAAACCAAAAAAATTGATGTGAACAACATTATTTGGGCATGGAAACCAAGCAAGAAATAATAAGGAAATAAAATTAAAATACCAAGTCATTGACATGAAGCCATTTTGACATACTTTGAACAACTGCAACAAGATTAATTATTTAATTTTATTTTCATTGGACCATATTATATTGTATGTGGCATGGCCTTTTGATAAAGTAAATGTAGTGAAAAGTGTAACAATTACATAATCATGGCCAGTAATGTGGGTTATTTTTAATTTCTTTTCTAAAACATAGTTGATTAAGAGATGAATTACGTATATACCATTTCATACAACATTGAAAATAATTTAAATATGCAATGAAATTACTTGTAGTTTTTTTCAACACTTCACGAAGACTTTTTCTAATTCATTTTATAGGAAAAAAACTTAAACTTAGTACTCTTTAACATGTTTGAGCTACGGGCTTTAGGCTTGTAGATGAGTAGGAAGAGGAACGATTATGTGTTCATGAAATGACGTTCTAGGAAAATGCTTCAACCTAACAATTAAACCAAAAATTGTGACTATTTTATTTTAAAGTTATAAGGATGTTACAAGGGTGCTTGATCCCTTAGGGTTCATTAAATTAACTTACACTACTAAACTCACCTTTACGATTGAAGAACTAGGTCTATTTAAAAAGTTAACATATTTTCAAATTTAACTCAAAGGACCATTAACCAATTATTCATTAGGAAGGTACCATGGTTCAATTTACTTAATTAAATATTTTCATCTCTTTAGCTGAAGTTCAATCCTAGAAGGTTGACTTTATGTTAATTTATTAAATTCATTATCTTATCAGCTTAGAGTCCTTTTTTTTACTTCCCAAGGCTTGCTAAGAACTAACCAAGGATTAGCACTCTAAGACAATTTAAATGACCCTATTACCCAATTACACATACCCTTCAGGATGTTAAATTAAACATTAAAATACATTTCTACCTAACAAAAGTAGGGTGAATTCTCCACCTTTAGATCAAATCAATCTTGGACACTAGAACATAGGGTTCCCAACTCAGCCCTAAACTTCCTTATGAATTTATATTAAAACTTTTCTTTGTTCCATTGTTCTTATTTGGTCTAGTTTCTTTTGTTAAAATTGCAGGTTGGAGAGGAGGAAGCCATGGGAGCAAGAGAGGAAGAATTTATGGAGGATTCTACAAGGAGATCTAGTTTAGATTAGTTTTGTTATAGTTTTATTATGGTAATCTATTTCATTCAAGGATTGGGAGGGATTTTCTCCACCAATCTGGTTTTGTTTCTATACAAAGTGTATTTGCGGTTTTCTATTTGGAGAAAACCCTACCCCCATTGTTATAATAAAAAGGATGTATTTAATCCATCATTTGTATGTGTTTATTGCTCAAAACCATAGGATTACTCATTGTTTGCTTGCTGGTAATTATAGGCTAAATTGTACAACTTAGAAATCGGTAAAAACTAGTTAAATTTTACGCACAGGCACGGATCCATGGAGTTTTGTCCTAAGTGACAGAACCCCTGCCCAAAGAAAACTGGCAGTCATGCGACTACCACCTCCCCTAGGTGAAAAACCAGAGACTGCCACCCTACACAACAATGGTTTTGAGACCTCCATCTTACCCTTAGTGGAGGTTACAGGACCACTGCCCTGCACAAGGTGGCGATCCTGTTTCTAAAAAATAGAACCTTAATCCGAGACTTTTACAAAATTAGAAGGTTACAAAAAGGTGTTAAAATGCATTCTGAGCCTATTTTGATCTTGTAGAGTTTCCAGTTTTATGATTTCATTCCTATTGTTCTCTTCTTAGTTAAATTTTATTTATTTAAGCATTTTCCATTTCAAAAAAAGTAATATAACTACAAGGTCTATTCTATCTTGTTCAACTAAATTTCCTTCAAATTCCATGAGCAAAAGAAAACTTAATCTACTCTTACATCTTTATTTTCTTACTACAAAATAAAAATTTCCAATAACAACATGCTTTGAATTTGTTCTCTTTCATTCAATACAAATTATAGATTCAAAATGCTACAGTAACTTTATTTTCCATACAAGTTTATTATGCCTACAAGTTCAACTTCTTACAAATTCTATATTCCCCTCTTTCTCAGTTACAATTAAACAACATCATAATGAAATTTAAACTTTATTTTTCCATTGAAAATGGCTCATATAATTTAACACAAATAACTACTTTTCTCACAATGCAACCAAGATTCCAAATAGAGAGAATTACTTTCTTTTTCTATTTTTAAAAGCTAACTCCACAATACAATTCTTTCTCATATCTTTTCTTATTTGTTTATTTCCACATACATTACAATATCAATAACAACTTATTTGAATACAACTTTACTTTACAAGACCAATATAATGTCCTCCACTTGAAGTGGGAAAGATCTTACAATAATACAAACTAAAATAGTATATCATATTACAAGTTTCATCCACTCTAAGTGGGAATAATACTACGGAATTTTCACAAGTTCTCCAACAAGATAGCTCCTCCAAGATTTAGTTGATTCACAACAAAAGTGGGGGGAGAGGAAACACTCTCCACCCAACCAAGACATCAAATGAAGAGGACAATCCATCCTCTTCATTGGCCCCCAAGCCCCACGCACACTACAATAGGAGATGATTCCAACTCATGGCAACAACAAGCTTCCAAAACACACACAAGTATTTCACAACAATTTAAACCACATTTCAAATAACAACAAAAAATAAATAATAACAAAAAAACAACAAAAAACAAGGCTTAAAATGAAAGGCAAAGGAGCAAGACCTATGGGGAGGCATCTTATGCCTCCCAATGGGTATGGATGCCCACATTAAAGCCTCCAATGCATATCTCAAATCCCCTACAAAATCTTATGCCTCCCTCAAGTACTCCTTATACCTCCCACATACTCTTATGCCTCCCTCATAAAATAAACAAGAAGGTAATGTAAGCATTCCTTGTACAAGGTGGGGCATCCAACCCAAACTCCCTCCAACAAAAGGGTAGACTCTTATGCCTTGCTAAATGAAATCTCCCCATAGTCTCCTCCTACTCCAAACTTAGGCAATCTGCCTACACCCAACAATCATTCCAAAGAAAATAATACTCAACAAAAGAATATAAACACAAAATAAAGCATAACATAAACAAGGGGAAACCTCCTACCTTTCCATAGTAGAGCTTTTTCCAATAGTAAGTATCCAAGCTCCTCAAAACCAAAAAAGCATCCACAAGCTCCAAAAATCCACAAGCTCTCTCAACAATTCTCTCACTCTCTCCAAAAATATAAGAGCACAAAATAATGAAATAACCCCTAAATAAGAAAAATAATTTCAATAAATAGAAAAAGGAGAGACGAGGATGATGTGGCTCCAAGTACGATGCCACCTCATTTACACTCCTCTCAACATCACCTTATTCAATCTCATATTCCAAACCACCATTAATAAGTGGTTGAAGAAATGAAAATTTACTTACACACACTATCTAAGCCCACACCCCCTAAGGAAAAAATTAATTTATTGAAAGAAAGTGCAATAAACATTTTACCTTTTTATCTTCCCAAAACACCTAATGGGGTCTAATTTTGACCCCCCAACCCATAGGTAGGGTTGACATAGCCTTGTAAGAGGTGTGGGACAAGTTTGAATTGTCCCACAAGCTTCTAAAATTTTTCTCTAAGGCCAAATTCGAGTTTCCCATGAAGGGTAGAGTGTACAACACTCATGATCTTAAGAATTCAACACACAACACAAAATCCAAGAGCAAATCATGTCTAATGAATGAATTCATTTTGCTCACATCTTTAATTAATTTAGGAAAAGGTTGAATTAGCTTAATTAAGAAACTACAACCCATTAATAATAAAGGGGTAAAACATACATCAAAATCTAAATAATTAAAACAAGTAAATTACATTACTAAGAGAAACACATACTAACATTATAAAAAAGGAAACTAAAATTAAAAGACAACACATGGCCCCTTGGTCACAATTTTCCCCTAAGCAAATAATTCTAATATACACACATTTGCATGTTTCCATGGTGACCCTAGTTGAATTCATCTAGAATTCCAATGTGGTTAGTCTCTAATCCCCACGATGTTGTTGTGATTATAAGTATACCTACAAAATAGAGAAAAACTCCTTCAACCTCATGGCCATATTAAAACATCCATGATAACTATACAATATAAATCATATTATCAAAGGTCTACTCATGGTGATGAAATTATATCACATGTCAGAAATATATATATATATATATATATATATATATAAGTAACCCTGTCCACAATATATTAGCATGAATATGAATCAAATCAAGAACAGTCCAGTATCTCTAACATCTAACATCATACTAAATCAAAAGCCATATTAATATCCATAAATGTAGTCAGAAGTATCAAAAATCAAGGCAAAAAGGTGTCAAAGGGAAATGGACACTACATCCCCCTCTGCTTAGACTCGACTTCCTCCTGGAAGTCACTGGAACAGGTGTGGAAAATGAAATCATAGTAAAGTAGCATCCTCCCATGTAGCTGCAGTCTCATCATATCTGTCCCACTAGACCTGAACCTTGTCAATCCCTCTACTATGAAGGCCCAGGGTCCTGCACTCTATAATGCGGATGGGCTCCACCATCACCTGCCCCTGATCCTACACCTACAATGTGGTCCAATCTAGCACGTGATAAGGATCAAAAATATATCTCGTAAGCATAAAAATGTGAAAAACATCATGAATGTGAGACAAGCTAGGTGGAAATGCTAGACAATAGGCCAAGGGACCAATGCGCTCCAAGATCTTGAAGGGACCCAAAAACCTAGGAGTAATCTTAGAACATTTTTCGTAACAGATAGGGATCTTGTACGGTCTGAAACAAAGAAAAACCTTTGTTCCCATCTCAAAACTTTATCTATCCTATGTTGGTCCGTATACTTCTTCTGCATGTCCTGCGCCTCCTGCAATATCTTCCTGATCAAGGTAACCTACTACTCCATATCCTGTAATAAGCTTGGCCCAACAGAAACCCTGGCCTCTCACATGTCCCAACTAAGAGGTTTCCTGCACTCTCTTCCATATAATTCTTGAAAAGGAGTCATGCCTATCGAACTCCTCCCATCTTGACTAGTGATCGATAACGTACATCCTAAGCATGTCATCAAGGTTCTGATTCACTTGCTTAGTCTATCCATCTATCTCAGGGTGATATGATGTGCTAAAATTGATCTTCATCCCGAGAGCATACTGTACATGGTAGTCCAGAAGTGTGAAGTGTATAAGGGATCACGGTCACAAATGATCTTCCAGCAGAATCTTGTGTAATCTAACAATCTCATCAAGGTATACTAGTGCTACTATTGCACTAGTTGTGTAAGTGGTCTTCACCATATAGAAAATTGAGATCACTTTCATCATTTTATCCACCGATGACCATGATGGCATCGTGGAGGTATCTCAACATTGGTAAACCCTAACTATGAAATCCATGGAAATGGTGTCCCATTTCCAGACTGCTATTGAGTATAGCAGGAGGGAAGATAGACGTCTAGTTGGGTACTGATGCTTGGTACCTTCACCTTCTAACACTCTAGAATAGTTGTGACACAAAAATTGAGCTACGTCTCTCCATAGTCCTTCTCAAATGGTATAGCTGTCACAAAATGGCATACTATCTTCTTCACCCTCGGGATGGGCTGCATACAGGTGCACGATGAACCTCTGCTCAAAATGTCTAGTCTCAAGCCTCCATCTCTAGAAACATATTATCCAAATTTTGTGCCTGAGAATACCATCTGCCCTCTAATTAAAATCCCTCGAATCTGTCCACAATGGACCTCTGAGACTCAATATCTATTCTAGATGCAAGGGTACAAGACTGTCGTGATGAAACTGCTGCAAAATTTTTCTCTACAAATCTATACCCATTGGAGTAGACATAACCACATGTCTCCAGTCAACTCAAGGCATCTTTAGCCAAATTCTCCTTCCCATTCACATGATCTATCTCTATTGTCTTACTCACAATGTGACTCCATCCAACACCATTGACAAGCGATGATACTGGGCTACGTGAAGAGGTGGTTGAAGACTCAAGTGATCAGTCCTGAGTGTAAATCTCTAGCCAAGAAGGAAATGTATCTACCATAATAAGGCATGCACAACTGCTGCAAGCTCAAGATCATGATGTTGAGGTAATTGAGCTCATAATCCTTGATTTTGTGAGACTTAAAATCGAAAATTATTCTGCTCTCTTGCATCAACACACCATCCTAATTCTTTCCAAAGAAGCATCTGTGCAAGTGAAGAAACTCACCCTTAGTAATCTAGTACTAGCAAGAATGGGTGTTATCGCGAGGAATTAATTTAGTGTCCTGAAGGGCTGCTCAGATATATCTGAAACCATAAGAACTTCTTCCCTTTCAAACTGATGGGAAGTGATGGGGTACATAATTCAAGAAATGTTCTGATATAAATATGTTGTAGTATCCTACCAAACCCATGAAACTGCACACCTCGGTCACACTAGTGGGTGCTAGCCAATCCATAATTGCTCTAATATTGAAAGGATTGACTACGACACATTTCCCTAGAAATTATGTGACCCAAATACTACACCTCATACTAAAAGAATGCACACTTCTCTAAGTTCCCGTAAATATGTTGCTCACGAAGACACTGTAGAATACCTGATGAAGGTGGTTCTCGTGCTCCTGCACACATACACGAGACTATATCAAAAATTTGCCATCAAGGTAGATGAGCACAAAGCAATCCAGAAAACGTCCTGAACACCCCATTTCATCAAGATTGTGAACACCGTTGAGGGCATTCGTCAAACCACAAGGCACAAATATGAACTCATAGTGCATCATATCTCATGCAGGGAGAAAAGTTGACAATCATGGATCATATACCTCTTAAATTCTTCAGGAATTATGAAGTATCCAAGACTTAAGAGTCATGGGGATCTTAGAAAATACTAATGGTTCCTCCAAACACGTATTGTATGATGTACATTTACAAAATTATTTGTATGTAATTTATGTAAGGGCTATAAGGAGAATTCTTGATCATTACTTTTCTAAGATTCCTGAAGTCCATACACAACCACAAGGATAGCCATCCTTCTTCTTGAAAACAACTATCAGTACTGTTCGCACCATAGGGATACACTAGGTAATGGATCAGGGCTTTTTCAAGAATTGGCCCTCAAGCTACTATTTGTGCTCACATGTGAAGCTTGGTAAGTGAGTCATCCTATAAGGAGAGCGTTGATGATAAGGTTCCTTCTACTGGGACACTATCAGTCAGGATATAGATAGTCTATCTCACGTAGGGGATTAGAATCCCTGATAGCTAAACTAGAAATACACATCTTTTCCACAAACTCTATGGACACTTATGGTATGATCGTCAAGATGAAGGTCAACTATCATTCACTCCTATGACCTTATTCAGTAATAGTTGAATACGTTATGGTAAATGGGAAACCACACTGGGTGGATGCATACCTCAATATAATGATGTATTTAGCAAAAGAAATAGTGTGGAGATAAGTGGGTCCATGTCTAACTCAATAGCTATTCACTATGACTCGACTATAAAATAATCTATACATGATATAGTCTTATGGTAACAATGCCCACTCCTCTTAGACCCTATGTGTCATTTTGATAACCAATCTATTCCTAGTGGAATGACCCTGTACGAACCCATTATGATTAAGAATACAAAGATCAGAGGTAGTGATGAAGTGTCCTATAATCTGACTATTTGCACTATCTTACATTAAGGAGGTCTACTATTATTATTATTCTCCAAAAGTCATCTTGATGTCCTAGACTAAGTTACCTATGTCTGACTGTACCACCTACTCTGCAATGCTCTACTAACATGTTGTATTTTGGATGTCATAAAAGAATAAGATTGGATTTTTTGAATCAAACAAAATGGAGGGTATGGAATACAACCAATGCTAACATGTAGTCTCTATAACAGTGCTCTGATGCATAGCGATTTCTGGCAGTTCTGAACTGATGATCATAGATTCCAAATGCATATTGTCTCCATGTTGTCACCACGGATTAGGCTCTAGAAATTTCACCTTACCCTATGTTACATGAGGGTTCTATGGCCACATACTTCTATAATGATGATCCAGGATAACACCACATCCATGACAGGACTTTTTGGTGTCTCTCCAATGAGAGCCAGGCTCTAACCGATACTTGTAGTAGGTGTCTATGTCATGTGAACCTATTGATCCATGCCTATGAAATGTTGGGAGGTTCCCATTGCTAATGAGCTGACTCAGTGCACCATGTTTCCTAATGGGACCCCTAGGGGGAGGCCCCATACTTTGTCCCCTCTAAGTTAATTGAAACTATGTGCTTTATTGTGTATGAATAGTGATGAATTTTCTACTGCTGAGGTCACCTTATTAGCTTGTAATCGTGTGCCTGAATGAATCTAATCCTTCTTGTTTGATTACCATGAATTCGCCATGAGAAAAGATAGGTACCTTACCCCCTCAACCTAGCTATCCCGTCATCTGCTGTGATTCGGATTACTGCACTCTATCCCTAACATGTGTGATTTACTTCACCCGAGTCTGCTCTACAATTTAGGCCTTCTCAACTTTGGGCCTCTACTAAGAGGCTTGTGGGAAATGCTAATGCTTGCCCGATGTCTCTTACATTTTACTCATTATCCCTAACGTATAATAATGGGGGCAGTTGAATTTCAACACATAATTCTATCCTAATATTAAACGGGTAGGGATAAATAGAGTTAGAGATATAATTACAATAAAGCTCCTACCTAATATAAGATTATATTCTTATAAATAATATAATATGTATTTATTATGAGCCATAGATGGGTTAAAATGTAATAGTAATATTATAATGGTTAAAATGAATCATATATCTTGGTTATAATATTATAATGTGTTGCCTTAGTGATGGTAACAAAGCCTATATTATTATCGATATATTATAATATTAACATGGACTTATCTAAAGATCCATAATACTTGTATGTCTACGTTATGAATGTATATTATATTTAACAAAAAAAAATTACTTGTTTATTGATCTTATTGAGTATAATATTAAGTATAAAGAAATAATATGTAATATATCTTGTAGTATATATGGCTTGAAGTTTTTGAAAGGCTTATGAATATGTAGTGGATAATGATGGAGAGGTAGGCAATATAACACCTATATATCGTATAAGATAAGATGTTTATTAATATATATAGTGAAATATATCTCTCGAATATAATGTAGATTATAGGCATTATGAATGTGCTTCTGTATGGTTGGATAGTAGGCCATTAAGTTGGGTATGGGAGAATTTAATATAATATGGGGAATATTGGGGAGGGATAATAGAGATGTTACAATATTAGGCATTAAATATAATGGACTATTATATGGGACCTACAAGATACTGGGCAGTTAAATATTTACAATGTTATGCATTATATTATAGCAATATTTATAGAGGGACATAATAATGATTATTGTAATTTAGAAATGTTATTGTACAGTGGGATGATGCCTTAGGGTGAAACTTGTACTTCATATTGGCATTGTATACTTGAGGTGGTATTCCCATAGCCCTTATCTTTATTTCATTATATAATTCAAATATTGATTGTAGTGTAGATATGATATACAATGTTAAGTTAAAAGAAATATTATTGATGGAAGTGGGAAAATTTGAACATGCATGTTACCATGTTAGAAAAGTCCATATATGTATTAGTAATTAGTTGTGTAATTTAGTCAAGACCCCTCATAGTACTATTAAAATTGGTGATCGGGGGCCACTATGGATATGTCTTATCCTCTTAATGGATTAAAGGTTGGGATAACGAGTATTATACATAACAATTTGTCTTAGTATTATATTAAGACTCCTTTTAGAGACAAGAAGTTTATTACAATATCAAAATAATGGAGCTAAGTTATGGAGAACATAATAAAATTAGTAGACTTATATATTAGGTACACATAAATCATATTCAATTCAATAATGCCAAAAGGTTTGCAGTAAACTCTAAGTCCACCTAAATCAAGTGTTGTACTGATCAACGTAATGTCTATTCTGAGACATTTGATAGAAATTTGGATTTGATACTTGGATAATATCTCTAGCATTGTAGACCCATGCACTAAGGATGAGACACACAATGAAATCAAGATATATACCCTTTCATTTATCTTAATTAAATAGAAAGGAAATAAGATTAATCAAGCAATTGTCCATAATGCAGGACAACTACTGAGGAAAAAAATTGTCAATAGTTTTTGATGAGAAATGCATTTTGGGCATGACTTATTTCAGTTAATTTAATGTAATTGACTATCATATGTGATTTCCTCTTAACGATCCAGTTTATTGCCACTCAATAGACTTCCCCATGTTGTTGAAACCACTTCTAATCATGGCCTCCTGGATTGAGGTATGGGTAAATGATTAAAGGGGCATTGGAGGACAATGTGAAGACGTTTCAGTGTTTATAGGATTGTTTTAGTGCACACTCCTCTTCCAAATTTATATGATAATGATTTTGCTTAGGTATATACTAGAGTTTATGTACATTTCTATCATAGTTTAGATATTGTACGGATGGACATTGTTATTTTGATTAGTTAATTGATAAACAATAGTAGGGATGTTAGACTTAAGAAATGATTTTTAGAATGGATTATATACGTGTTTGGATATATCGAATTGTTGATTTTGAGCTTATATTAGACAAATCCATTTTTTTTTAATAATTATATGATGCTAGATAATGTATTTTATGTCGTGATAGTTATTTCTGGTTGATAAAGTAATGAAATTGAATTAAGTAGAAATTGTGAATGATGGCAATTTACTTTTTTTGAGATGGTTTAGTTATGATAATTGATTATATGTTATATGCATGTATTTTTACTATTTGGATGTTGTTAAATATGAGCCACGAGGGATAGAAAGGTATTGCCTTGAATTTTCTAGGTTTTTGCAACACAATAAATAAAAAGGGGGATAGGAGAACAACATTGAAAGAATATGGAGTATTGGTCAACAGGTCACCATAACAACACATGTATTCGTACTGTTGTATGTTGTTGTGGTTTGTTAGGAGGTCCCAATTGGGGGGTGAACTCAAAAGTGACCTTGTGAATGTTTGTAATTTTTTCTTGTTCCTTTTATTTAATTGTGAGATATTGTATATTTATATTGCATGTGGAGTCACTTTTATTAATTGTTTTTAACACCCCTCTTTTTTTAATTTAAAAATGTTTATCTAGTGCTAATTAGGATTTGACAAAAGGGGGGGAAATAAATGTGAGTTGGTAGTCGTAATTTGTGTTGGTTTGGAATAAATTTAAATTTGTTTTGGGGTTGTGTGTACTCAATATTCCTTGTGAAAATCATATTTTGACCTTCTAGGATATTTTCAGAGACTTGTGGGACAAGACTAAGCTTGTCCCAAACCTTTTTAAGCCACCCACCCACTTAGCCTATGATGTGAGGGACTTATTTTATTTCTTATTTTGTGTTTTAATGAAGGAAAAATGGAAATTAATTTAACTTTTATTATATGTGTAATTAATTTTGTTCCTTAATGGGTGTGTGAGTTGGGTTGAGTGTGTAAGAGGGTGGTCATTTTCCCGAACCACCATATTATTATGACATTGGGGTTTGGGTTTGACCTTGGATGATGTGGGATGGAGAATAAATTATGTCGCATCCTATATGGAGCCACATCACCTTCCTCTCCCTCTTTTCTATTTATAAGAATTTTTTGTTAAGTTTTGGGGGTTACGTGCTTTGTTTTTCGGGCTATCTCATTTTCAAATGATTTCTCTTTGGAGTGCTGGTTGGAGTTTGAAGATTGCTTGGAATTGCTTGAGCTTGGAGGATTTTTGGAACTTACTTTTGGAGTGGATTCCTACTCTGGCAAGGTAGGGTCTTCACCCTTGGTTTCTTATATTTTCTTGTGTGTGTTATGTGTTGAATAAATGTGTTATTGCATGATGTTGTTGGGTAGTGAAATGTCCTTAGTATTGTGTATGAGAAAGTAAAATCACAATGATTTTTTTTGGGAGGACATAAGAGTTTCTCTTGGGTAGTTAGGAGGGAGTGGGTTGGGTGCCCCACCTTGTTCTCATCTTGTTATGTTGTTCATTGTGGGAGAAATAAGAGAAATGGAAACATAAGGGTTTGGGAGGCGTAAGAGATAATTTTATTTGTGGGGAGGCATAAGAGATTTGTGGGGTCAACTGATTTTTGGAGATTTTTGAGGTGGGCTTGCAAACCCTTGAGAGGCACAAGTGTAGTGCCCACTTCCCTTCGACACCTTTTGATATTGATTATGATACTATTGATTATACTTGTGGACATTATTGTAGCTTTTAGTTTGATATGATGTTAGATGTTGGAGATGATGTACTATTGTTGATGTTGATTCATATATGATGCATGTGGTAATTGAGACATTTTATATTGATATATATATATATATATATATATATATATATATAATTTTAGAGCCATATTTTATATTTATCTTGGATGATTCGATGTGGGCACAAGGTCAAAGGAGATATTGGTGTTTTTCAGGTAAACATGTCACAACAAACATCGGGCGATTGGAGACCAACCGCATTGGAATTCTAGGTGAATTCAACAAGGATCACCATGGCAACGTGTTTTTGTTATGTGTGTGCTTGTTGTTAGGGGTTCCCATGGGGGAATCACCTTGAAATGTGACCAAGGGGTTATGTGTATTCTTTTATTGTGTTCTCTTTATTTAATCTTATATGTGATTATTTGCTGATTTATTTCCCTTTTATTATTTATTTAATTGGGGTCAATATTAGTGAGTAATCATGTTGTTAAATTAATTAATTTGGTCAAAATAATGCATTTATTAGAGTTGATGTCTCTTGGATTTTGTGTTTTTAGTAATGTGTAAGTAGCTTTGAGTGTGAAACACTCCACCTTCCTTCTGAAATTCAGATTTTTCCTTAGGGGCTGATTTTGGAGGCTTGTGGGACAAGTTAAAACTTGTGCAACACCTCTTAAATTGTTATACAAACCCTACTTATGGGCTAGGGAGTCAAAATTAGGCCTCATTATGTATTTCGGAAGTCAAGTTGTAAGTTTTAATTGCACTATCTTGCATGAAATTAATTTTGGTCCTTGGGGTGTGGGCTTGGTTTGTGTGTGTAAGTAATTTGTCTTTTTATTCACCCACCTTTTTAATTGTTCTTTGGAGTTTGAAGTTGACTTGTGAGGTGGAGTTGAGGATGAGTGATGTGGCATCCTACATGGAGCCACCTCATCCTCCTCTCTTTCTCTTCTATTTATTTGAATTCCTTGGCTTGTTTTGGGGTTATTTCATTTTGGTTACTTCTTTTGGTTATGAGCTCTTGTAATTTTTGGAAGAGAGTGAGATATTTTTGTGGAATGCTTGTGGATTGCTACAGCTTTTGGACTATTTGGATTTGAAAAATCTCACTGTTGAAATTTTGGAGCAAACTCTACCATGGAGAGGTAGGAGCTTGGCTCTTGGAAATGTTCTTCTTTTATTTATACATATGTGAATGCTTTGAATATTTTGGTATGTTATTGGTAGGTTTGGTAGATTGCCTAGGTATGGTGTAGGAGAAAACTATGGGGATCTCTTGTGGGGAGACATAAGAGTTTTGGGGAGGTATAAGTGTTATTGTGGAGGGATTTTGAGATTGGGGTCCACCTTTTAAAATAAATAGCTTGCGTTTCTTTACTCATTATGGGGTTCCATAAGAGTGTGGGGAGGCATAAGGGAATGGGAGGTAAAAGGGCAAGTAGGGGATTTGAAATGATATATATGTATATATATATATATATCTATATATATATATGTATATACATATATATACATACATACATACATACATACATACATACATACATACATACATACATACATACATACATACATACATATATATATATATATATATATATATATATTGTGGGTTTATCTCAAGGTGGAAACCCATTTCCCCATTGGGAGATATAAACAGCTTCCCCCATAGGTCTTTCTCCTTTGGCTTGTGCATGATGAAGCCTGATTATTTTTTGCAGTTCTTCCTATGGTTGCAAATTGAATTTTGTATTTGGACTGTGTTCTATATGTGAAATTTGTTTTGTGTTGTTGAAACTTGATTGTTGCCGTGAGTTGAAATAAATATCTTATTTCTTTGTTGTTTTGGCTTGGGAGCCAATGAGAAGGAAGTATTCTCCACTTCATTCGAATTCTTAGTTGGGTGGAGAGCGTTGCCTCTCCTAATTTTTTTTTGTGATTAAAATCTACATGGTGGATCTTCTTATTGCTGTTCTAGAGCAGAGGATGAAGAAAAAAATTGCAGTTTCTCCTTGAGTTCCTTATTGTGAAATTTCCCACTTTAAGTGGATGGATTTTTAATAATATTTGCAGTGGAAATTTTCTCTATTTTCGAAGGAGTTTATGTTAGTTGTATTTGATGAAATAAAAAGGAAGTTGTAAAAGAATAAATATAGTTCAATAGAAGTTGTTTAAATTACAACAAATGATATGGTTTTCATTTGAAATATTTGTTTGAAATACATTGTGAAATCTCTATTTGAAAATCGGAAGAAGAATTACGTACGAAGAAATATTACATTTCTTTGTTTCATTTGAAATGCATGACTTGGAAGTAGAACTATATTTTTGGGTCTTCATGCATTGATTGAAGTAAAGTCAAATTTTGTAAATTAGATTTGAATGAATTTAATTATTTAAAGGATAATAATGAAAAGTTTATCCATTCAAGTTTAAGTATGATTTGTATTTTGATTCACTGTAGACCTGTAAAATGAATATCAGAAAAATATACAAAATAATCTGCATTGATGAAAGACATGATAATACATTAAAACAAGTTAAGAAGGAATAAAACAAATCTAAAAATAGTGTGGATTGTTCAAGAAATTTATGCATAACTTTATTAATCGAGCAAGGGACAAAATAATGTAGTTACACTAAAAGGAGAAAAGTAATTCGTATGTAAAACTCAAAATTTAACAAATAATCCTTACAACCCATCCAAATATTTCCATGTGTAATCCTCCATGTCAGTATGACATGTTGAAGAAGAAAGAATGGCGAATTGACTTAATTCTTTTAAGTTAAAAAGTCTTATTCACGTGTTTATGGCAGGAGAAATGTTTTTATCAAATTCACCCAATCAAGTTCATCAAAAATAAATTTTGATGCCTCCTTTGCAAAGAGGAGTTTGATCCCTTTCTAAAAAGTTTTTTTTTCCCAAATCTGAGCTTCCAGTTGAAATTTATGGCCTTTTGAAGTTGTTACTTCACTCAGTAAAAAATAGATGGAAATTTTTGTAGATTGGACCTGTGGGCCCGAAAATTACTTAGGGCACTTTTTGCAAAAAAAATAAAATAAAATTCAGAAATTCCTCGCGGCCACATAGCCCCTAATTCTCTTTTGGGAAAAAACACCTCTGTGGGTACACGGGCCTGCACTTTATAACTCGACCCTTTTGAAAAAGGGAAAAAATCTTAAGTCTCCCCGTCGGTCCACTTCCCCGTCTGTCACTTTGGGTATGACACATGGCATCCCTAAGCATCGGTAGAGGCGTAAGGGGGATTTTGAACCTTTTTTCCGTTTCAAACAAAAAGAGTTAAAATGCAAATTACCTCTGATGAATTTCCTATTCACAAAGGCTTATCAATGTGCCAAGTGTCCCTTGTGCCTTTAAGAAATATTTTCTTCCAAGGGCTCGCAAGCCCACATTTAGGGAATATTTTCTTCCCAGGGCCCACAAGCCTGCTCTTAGGGAAAATTTTCTTCCCAGGGCCCAAAGGCCCGCCTTTAGGGAAAATTTTCTTCCCGAGGCCCACAGGCCCACCTTTAAAGAAAATTTCCTCCCCAGGCCCATCGGCCTGTAACTTAAGAAATATGAGGAGTTAGAAGTACTTCTTTATATCATTGGAAAGCAAAAGAAATTAACTATCTAATGGCTATTATTTCAGGAAACCTTAAGTGCATGAGATATGTGAAAAAATAGGTTGAAGTTTTAAGATGATCCTGAGATTGGGTAAATGGGAAATTACCCCTTATTAACTTAAATGTTTAGTTCTAAAACATGGGTTGACCTTTTTAGGGGTCACGTTAGGGGATAAGAGAATGTTTTTCTATCCCCATGTAAATAAGAACCTTGTTTATTGTTTAGACCTGGTGGAATAAAAATAACCTTGGGTATTTAATTGCTTTGGCCCCTTTGAACCCTCTAAAATTAATTAAGGAATATTTAAATATAGTAATAATTTAATTATTTATGAAAGTAACACCTAAGAGATGTTTAACCTATATTGGATTAAATTATACTCATTAATTTTATAATGTGGATCTAATCTATGTTACAGTGGGAAAATTTCTATCTATTAAATTATAATCGACTTTGGATCCTTGTTGTGACAACTATTACTTAAAGCGTAGTAGTGGTCACACTTTTACAAAAATAAAAATTATTCCATAATTTTGATATCTAAACCTAGGTTGTTCTTGGGTCTCGAGTGGTTGTTTTAGTCAGGTGTTTACACCACACTTGTCTCTCTACATCAGATATCTCTAGCCTGTACTTGTCTAATAAAAAAAACCTAAACGTAGTTGGGAAGTTTATATAATGAAAATATAGTAAAGCCATGTGGTTCCATATATTCTAAAGAAATCAATGTTCTGTGAAAGTATGTGTAAGGAAGCCTTATCTTTGTTAGCATCCCAGAACTAGTAGATCCAGTGAAAGTACATTTCTTGAGCAACCCTGTACGCAAGGCTATTATCTTACCCACTTGACAGTCTATCCATCTAATCTTAGTGGACTCATTTTTTCTCCTTGATATGGTTTTCTTTAATCTCGAGAGCTATTTTTTATGTTGACTTACACACACAAAATCCTTGAAGAAATGTACAAAGGATCGTAGTCAAAACATGATCTCCCATGGTATCCCTTTGTCAATCTAAGAAAATAATTATTTATAATGTTATACCCATGCTTACTGCAATAGCGAGGTGAGTTGGTAACGTCACTGAATGTCTCTGACCTACTCTTTTGTCAGTTGGGGAGGATCCATCGTGACCATGATGGCAATACACTTGTGTTTACCTTAACATCGGTACACCTTACATTATAAAAAACCATGGACAATGGTGATCCTACATTCCGCTTTGGTATGGATGTTACAAATCCAATAAAATGCCAACTGGATAGGTTATGAATTGGCCTTACACCCTATTATATCTACTAAAAAAGGTGTACATTTGTAATTATACTACTAGCCATATGTCATCAGGAGTCCTTGATGGATGGTAACGATACACCCGTAGAGTCAAAGTGGCGTGCAACATGTATTCACCCCGAGATGGGTTGAATTCAGTGTATGAAAAAACTTTTCCAAACCGTCACCATCTCAAGTCTTAAATGTCTACAGATCATAGGTGTCTAGTCAAGTCAATGTTTTCTAAAGGGGAAGATCTCACAAGCGGTTCTTCAAATGGATGTAAATACAACAATATCATCGATCTCATGTTTTTCCCTACCATCGTGTCTTTCTGGGACATCAGCTATGTCTATCTCGTATCATCTTAGGTCAAAAACCTTAACGTCTTTAAGAATTTAAATACAAAAATAGTAAAGCCATGTTTTTCCATATATTTAAAAAAAATAAAAATACTTTCATTTGTGTAAGGACCAGTTGTCTAACACCCTAGAATTAACAGATGAGTTAAAGACACTATTTGAATGACCCCTTCAATGTTATTCTTAAACTCGATACTATATTTGTCTAAAACAATCATATTCTCCTGGTTATGTAATTTTTAATTTTTTTAAGTGTAGTAGGTGTTGATAGTTGACTTACACAGTGCAAAAGTCTTGAAGTGTAAATCTCTAGCCAAGAAGGAAATGTATCTACCACTTCATAAGGCATGCATATTCTTTTGCAAGCTCAAGATCATATGTTGGGTAATTGAGCTCATAATCCTTCAAAGCTTACTGAGACTTAAGAGAAAATTATTCGGAAGGGTGTAATGCCTCTGCATCAACACTCATCCTATTCTTTTGGAAGCACAGTTTACTGTTCAAGTGAAGAAACCACCCTTATGCTCTGGTACTACAAGAATTGCAATGTTATCGTGAGGAATTAATGTTAGTGTAGCTGAAGGGATGCAAAACCATATTTCCCATAAAAAACCAGGAAGAGACATTTCGACGTCCTTTCTTTGGACTCATTTAATGACGGACAATCGGATGAAAGCGAGTACATATTTTGGTCAAGAAATGAGATCCTATATTTATATGTTGTAGTATCCTACCACGCACGCTCTCTATGAAACTTCAACTCTCTTCTTCATCGCTAGTGGGTGCTAGCCAATCCATAATTGCTCTACTATCATTGGACAACGTGATTGACTATCGCCATTTCCCGTGTCTCCACTTGACCATCAAATTACAGTGACCTGACAATTCTACACCACATACTAAAATAATGCACATTCTTCTCTAACTTCTTCGTACAATATGTTGCTTACGAAGCTTCTATCTTATATGATCAGGGTATCTTCTCGTGCTAAATCACTCAGTAAGAGACTATTTATTCAATAACTAGATTGTCAGTGGACGGTGAGCACAAAGCGGTATCCAAAGTTGTTGGTGAATACCCCATTTCAATCACAGTACGTTGTGATTATAGTCTTATGTCCTGCATTCGTCCTTACCACAAGGCACAAATATGAACTCATAAGTGCCCATATCTCATGCCAAATAGTTGAAACCCTAGGATATATACCTTGTCCCCCGCTGAAAGAAAATTCATTAGCTTATGAAGTATCATAAACTTAAGATCAATCTTGAATGAAATTTACTGTGGCCAGGACCTTCATCTACAGAGAGAGTCAAATCAGCTTCAACTTGTATGACAGGAGGTAGGGGATATACGATTCTTGATCATTACTTTTGCTAAGATTCCTGTACAGTCCATACACAACCACAAGGATCCATCCTTCTTCTTGAAAAATATCATTTGTTCGCACCATAGGGATACACTAGGAAGGATCTAGGAGCTGTTATTCATATGCGAAGGCCCTCTTAGCTACTATTATCATGGCTCACTCTAGCTTGGTTCATGTGTGCATTCTCTATAAGGAGAGCGTGACCATAGGTTTTTCTCCTGGACACGTAAGTCAATACTTTGATGTCTATCTCACATAGAGTTAAGAAGGACCTCGAGATAGCTCACTAGGACCTAACACATCATAAAACTCTTAAGCAAGATGGTATTGAGTTTTCGTCAATTTAGATGAGTTTCATGCTATATCCCCATCCTATGTATCACATCTTCACAAATAGTAAATATACATATTAAATGGAAGTCGTTTTCCAATGGTGTGACATTACCTCTTAAGATGTACTAAGCATAAATAGTGTGGAGATAAGTGGGAATCTGCAAAACTAAAACTATCACTGACTCGACTCCCAAACTAATCAGATACATGCATATAGTCTGCATATGGTAACAATGCCATTCTAGCTCCTATGTGTCGATAACCAATCTATTCCTATGATGACCCTGTACGTTACCCAATGGACTAATACTTTGAGATCAGAGGTAGTGATGAATTTTTAATCAGTAATCCACGATGCACTATAGAAATATTAAGGAGTCTTGACTATTATGTTTTTCTACAAATTTTTTATCTATGATGTCACATGAAGGTGATGATAGACAGTTGTCTATGTTGATTTGCACCTACCCTGCAATTGCTCTACTAACATGTCGTAATTTGTCATGCAAAGAATAAGATGGAGGTTTTGAATCAGAACAAAATGGATTTTTAGGAATACAACCAATGCTCGAATGTAGTCTGTATAACAGTGCTAGATGATAGCATAGCCTGGCAGTGTCTGAACTACATCATTATGATTCCAAATGTATATTGTCTCCATGTCACCAACTGTAGGCTCTGAAATTTCCAGAGAGGTACCCTTGTTGTTTAGGGTTGCTATGGCCATTTTCTCTCATACATCGATGTCCAATAAGACACCACATCCATGACAAGGATTTCAGTTCTCTCCAATGCAGAGGACAACTCAAAATTTGACAACTTTATGTAATGATCTAGTGTCATGTGAACCTATTGATCCAGCTATGCCTAGTTTGGAGGTTTCCCATTGGCTAATGAGCTCTCATGTGTGGGGATGGTTTCCTAATGTTTTCCCTTTCTTTTAATTTTTGGAGGCCCCATACTTTGTGTTTTATGCCTCTAAGTATTGGAAATGGTTTTGGACTTTATGAATAGTGGATGAGTTGTTTCTTAACTAAGCTGAGGTGGCTTGTTATTCGTGGTTAACTAAAATGAGAGACTGTGACAGAACCATGTAATCGCCATGAGGAGAAGTACCTTACCCCCTCAACCTGCTATCCCGCATCTGCTGGATTCGGCTACGCACTCTATCCCTAACATGTTGAGTCTTCCCCCGAGTCTGCTCTACAATTTAGGATTTTGACTTTGGGGGTCTTTTTGGAGGCTTGTGGGACAAGCTACGCTTACCGCATGCCTCTTAAAATTACCCGACAACCCTACCTATGGTATGGGTAGTTGATTTTTGACCTTTTTATCCTTTTAGGAGTGTAAAAGAGATAAAATAATTACACTTTCCTCCTACCTAAATTAATTGTGTTCTTTGAAAGCATGGTGTGTAATATTGTGAGCCATGTGGGTTTTTCATAGTTCTTACAAGTTCATTGATTGTCTTGGACTTGGTATGTTGACTTGATTGTGGAAATGGAGGAAAGATGAAGTGACACCTTACATGGACCCACCCCATCATCCTCACAATACATTTCGATTTATTAATGGTTTGTGGTTCAAAGGAGGGTTACTTGTTCATTTTTATTCTTGGGCACTTTTGTATTTGGAGCTTGTGGGAATTTCTTGGAGTGTTCTCATCTTGAAGTTTTTCGAAGGATTGTGAATTTTCTTAGAGATTGATGGAGAGGTAGGCTCTCCACCTTTTTTTTTTTGTTATTATGCTTGTTAATATGTAATGTTGTTCTTGTTAAAAAAAAATTAGCCTTGTGAATGTGCTTGTGTTTGGTTGGGAAGTAGGCATTAAGTTGGGTGTGGGAGAAGGGATTATGGGACCATTGGGGAGGGAAAAGAGAGTTTTATGAGGCATAAATTTTGTGGGAATGTGATT
Organism: Taxus chinensis; assembly: GCA_019776745.2. Taxonomy (NCBI): domain Eukaryota; kingdom Viridiplantae; phylum Streptophyta; class Pinopsida; order Cupressales; family Taxaceae; genus Taxus; species Taxus chinensis. Next base: position 174,527,611 of record CM034151.1, read on the forward strand.
GGGAGGCATAAATCATGGTTATTTTGTTGCATACTTGCAAGGGAGATATAAGGATTTTGTGTTGATTCTTTCGTGCACTTGGAGGCTTAGGGTGAAACTCCCACTTCACTTGGGTGGCATAAGGAGGTGGTTTCCCATAGCCCTTTCTCCATTTTGTTTGATTTCAAACATTTTTGTTGTTTTGATAAGGTTGCAAACTTGTTGAATATTTCTTCTTTTTTGTATTGATTATTTCAAAATGTATGTTGCATGTGGAATCCATGTTGTTATAAAGTTGTCAAAGTTTCTCAAGACCCCTCATGATTGTCTTAGTCTAATTTTAGGATAACGATATTATAACATTAACAGTTTTATAGTATTATATGGAGACTGTTTCCTACTATGACAAGAAGTTTATTACAATGATCAAAATAATGTGGTAAGTTATCCTAACATAATGCCAAAATTAGAATTACTATATTAGGTACACATAAATGCATATTAGTAGACTTCAATAATGGCCTTATTAATAGCCCTTATGCAGTAAACTCTAAGGCACCTAAATCAAGTGTTGTACTATTCCCATTGACGTGGATGATTGTCTATTCTGAGACAGCTTGATAGAAATGTGGAATGATACTTGATAATATCTCTAGCATTGTAGACCCATGCACTAAGGATGAGACACACAATGAGAATCAATATATAACCCTTTCATTTATCTTAATTAAATAGAAAGAAATAATGATTAATCAAGCAATTGTCCATAATGCTTTGGACAACACTGAAAAAAAATTGTCAATAGATTTAAATGAGAGATGAATTTTCTTGGGCATTGACAGTTATTTCAGTTAATTTCCAAATGTAATGTGCCAACTATCCATATTTTTCCTCTTAACAACTGCAAAAGTGGTTGAAACCACTTCTAATCATGGACTTCCCCATGGTTTGAGGTATGGGTAACCATGATCTATCAGGGGCCTCTGGAGTTTTAATCTCCCCCATTTTCTAGAATAGAAATTATAGGATTCTATATGTAGTGCCCACTCTTCTTCGACATTTATATGATTATGATGTTTGTTTAGTATATACTAGAGTTATGTACATTTCTATCATAGTTTAGATATTTACGGATGGACATTGTTATTTTGATTAGTTAAATTGATAGACAATGTGGATGTTAGACTTAAGAAATGATTTTTATGAATGGATTATATACGTGTTTGGATATATCGATATTGTTGATTTTGAGCTTATATTAGACAAATCCATTTTTTTTAATAATTATATGATGCTAGATAATGTATTTTATGTCGTGATCTTATTGTCTGGTTGATAAAGTAATGAAATTGAATTAAGTAGAAATTGTGAATGATGGCAAATTTACTTTTTTTGAGATGGTTTAGTTATGATAATTGATTATATGTATATGCTATGTATTTTTACTATTTGGATGTTGTTAATATGGCCATGAGGATAGAAAGGTATTGCCTTGAATTTTGCTAGTTTTTGCAATCACAATAAATAAAAAGGGAGATAGGAGAACAACATTGAAAGAATATGGAGTATTTTCAACAGGTCACCATAACAACACATGTATTCGTACTGTTGTATGTTGTTGTGGTTTGTTAGGAGGTCCCGATTGGGGGGTGAACTCAAAAGTGACATTGGGAATGTTTGTAATTTTTTCTGTGTTGATTTTATTTAATTGTGAGTTATTGTATTTTTATATAGCATGTGGAGTCACTTTTATTAATTGTGTTTTTCACCCCTCTTAAGTTAATTTAAAAATGTTTATCTAGTGCTAATTAGGATTTGACAAAAGGATGGGAAATAAATGTGAGTTGGTAGTCGTAATTTGTGTTGGTTTGGAATAAATTTAAATTTGCTTTTCAGTTGTGTGTACTCAATATTCCTTGTGAAAATCATATTTTGACCTTCTAGGATATTTTGAGAGACTTGTGGGACATGACTAAGCTTGTCCCAAACCTTTTTAAGCCACCCACCCACCTAGCCTAGGATGTGAGGGACTTATTTTAGGTCCTATTTCGTGTTTTAATGAAGGAATAAGGTAATTAATTGCACTTTTCTTACATGGGTAATTAATTTTGTCCTAATGGAGTGTGGGTTTGGTTGATTGTGTAAGACGGTAGGATTTTCCCCAACCACCAAATTATTATACAATGGGGTTTGGGTTTGACCATTGTGATGTGGGGTGGAGAAGAAATGATGTGGCATCATACATGGAGCCAAATCATCTCCCTCTCCCTCTTTTCTATTTATTGGAATTTTTGTGAAAATTTTGGGGTTACTTTCTTAGTTTTGGCTCTCTCATTTTGTAATGCTTTACTTTGGATTGCTTGTTGGAGTTTAAGATCAATTGGAATTTCTTGATCTTGGAGGATTTTGGGACTCATTTGTGGAGTGTATTCTTGCTATAGAAAGGTAGGGTCTCCACCTTTGTTTTATTCTCTTGCTTTGTGTGTTATGTGTTGAATGAATGCGTTATTTCATGATGTTTTGTGTAGTGAAATGTCCTTAGAATGTGTATGAGAAAGTGAAATGGGGATGAAATTTTGTGGGAAGCATAAGAGTTGTATTGGTTATTTAGGAGGGAGTGGGTTGGGTGCCCCACCTTGTTATGACCTTGTTATGTTGTTCATTATGGGAGACATAAGAGAGAGGGAGACATAAGAGTTTGGGAGGTGTAAGAGATAATTTTATTTGTAGGGAGGCATAAGAGATTTTTTGGGTTGACTGAGTTTTGCAGGTTTTTAAGGTGGACATCCAAACCCTTAGGAGGCACAAGTGTAGTGTCCACTTCCCTTCGACACCTTTTCATATTGATTATGATACTATTGATTATACTTATGGACATTATTGTAGCATTTAGTTTGATTTGATGTTAGATGTTGGAGATTATGGACTATTGTTGATGTTGATCCATATATGTTGCATGTGGTATTGGAGACATTTTATACTAATATTGTTAGGATGTTGGCATGGTTATATATATATATACATGTGATGTTTCGTCATATTGATTAGTCGAAGAAAATTGAATTAATCTTATGATCATATGGTTGTTGAGGAAAATTGTAAATGACATTGTTATTTGCTTTGATGATGATTGATTTATATATAGATGATTTTAGAGCCATATTTGATATTTATCTTGGATGATTTCATGCGGTCACAAGGCCGAAGTAGGTATTAGTGTTTTGCAGGTAAACATGTCACAAAAAACATCGGGGGATTGGAGACCAATCATATTGGAATTTTAGGTGAATTCAATAAGGGTCACCATGGAAACATGTTTTTGTTATGTGTGTTTATGTGTGCTTGTTGTTAGGGGTTCCTATGGGGGGAATCTCCTTTAAATGTGACCAAGGGGTTATGTGAATTATTTTATTGTGTTCTCTTTATGTAATCTTGTATGTGATTATTCGGTTATTTATCTCCCTTTTGTTATTTGTTTAATTGGTGTCAAGATTAGAGGGTAATCATATTGTTAAATTAATTTATTGGGTCAAAAGAATGCATTTATTAGAGTTGATGTCTCTTGGATTTTGTGTTGTTAGTAATCTGTAAGTAGCTTTGAGTGTGAAAAACTCCACCTTCCTTTTGAAATTAGGATTTGTCCTTAGGGGCTAATTTTGGAGGCTTGTGGGACAAGTTAAACTTGTCCCACACCTCTTAAATTGTTATACCAAACATACCAATGGGTTGGGGAGTCAATATTAGGCCTCATTATGTATTTTGGGAAGAACATTTGTAAGTTTTAATTGCACTATCTTGCATGAAATTAATTTTGGTCCTTGGGGTGTGGGCTTGGTTTGTGTGTGTAAGTAATCTATCATTTTATTCACCCAACTTTTTAATTGTGCTTTGGAGTTTGAAGTTGAATTCTGAGGTGGAGTTGAGGATGAGTGATGTTACATCCTACATGGAGCCACCTCATCCTCCTCTCTCCCTCTTCTATTTATTCGAATCCCTTAGCTTGTTCTGGGATTACTTCATTCGATGATTTCATTTTGGTTACTTCTTTTGGTTTTGAGCTCTTGTAATTTCTGGAAGAGAGTGAGAGATTTTTGGGGAGCACTTGTGGATTGCTGGAGATTTTGGACTATTTGGATTAGACAAAGCTTGTTGCTAAACTTTTGGAGCAAACTCTACCATGGAGAGTTAGGATCTTATCTCTTGGAAATGTTCTTTTTTTATTTATGCATATGTGAATGCTTTGAATATTTTGGTATGTTATTGGTTGATTGGGTAGATTGACTAGGTATGGTGTAGGAGAAGACTATGGGGATCTTTTATGGGGATACATAAGAGTTTTGGGGAGGTATAAGTGTTATTGTGGAGGGAGTTTGAGATTGGGTTCCACCTTGTAAAAGAAATAGGTTGCATTTATTTACTCGTTATGGGGTGCCATAAGAATGTGTTGATGCATAAGGGAACGGGAGGTATAAGGGGTACTTGGGGGAGGTATAAGGGCATGTCAGGGATTTGAAATGATATATATATATATATATATATATATATATATATATATATATTGGGTTTATCTTAAGGTCGACACCCATTTCCCCATTGGGAGGTATAAGAAGATTCCCCTATAGGTCTTGCTCCTTTGGCTTGTGCATGATGAAGCCTGAGTATTGTTTACAGTTCTTCCTGTGGTTGCAAACTGCAGTTTGTAGTTGGACTATATTCTATATGTGAATTTTTTCTTGTGTTGTGGAATATTGTTTGTTGCCATGATTTGAAATACATCTCTTATTGCTTTATGGTTAGGGCTCGGGGGCCAATGATAAGGATGACTTCTCCTCTTCATTGGAATTCTTGGTTGGGTGGAGAGCGTTGCCTCTCCTCCTTTTTTGTTGTGATTAAAATCTACACGGTGGATCTTCTTATTGTTGTTCTGGAGCTGAGGATGAAGAAAAAATTTGTAGTTTCTCCTTGGGCTCCTTATTGTGAAATTTCTCACTTCAAGTGGATGACATTGTAATAATATTTGTGGTGGAAAGTTGCTCTGTTTTCGAAATGGAACCTACATTTATATGTGAAAGATGTATATTTTGTAAGTTGCATTTGATGAATGAATAAGGAAGTCGTAAAATAATTAATGCAGTTCAATAGAATTTGTTTAAATTACCACAAATGATATGGTTTTCATTTGAAATCTGTGTTTGAAATACATTGTGAAATATCTATTTGACAATTGTAAGAAGAAATACGTATGAAGAAAAATGACATTTATCTATTTCATTTGAAATGCATGACTTGGAAGTAGAACTACACTTTTGGGTCTTCATGCATTGATTGAAGTAAAGTTAAATTTTTTAAATTAGATTTTAATGAATTTAATTATTTAAAGGATGATAACGAAAAGTTGATCCATTCAAGTTTAAGTATGATTTCTATTTTGATTCACTATAGACCTGTAAAATCAAGATCATAAAAATATACAGAATAATCTGCATTGATGAAAGACAAGATAAAACATTAAATTTTTTTAAGGAGGAACAAAACAAATATTAAAATAGTGTGTATTGTTTAAGAAATTTACGCAGAACTATATTAATCGGGCAAGGAACAAAATAATGTAGTTATAGAAAAAGGAGAAAAGAAATTTGTATTGAAAACTCAACCTTTAACAAATAATCCTTGCAACCCATCCAAATCTTTCCAAGTTCAATCCTCAATGTCGGTATGGCATGTTGAAGAAGAAAGAATGGCGTATTGAATTAATTATGTTAAGTTAGAAAGTCATGTTCACTTGTTATGGCAGGAAAGACATTTTTTGTCAAATTCACCCATTCAAGTTCGTCAAAAATAAATTTTGATGCCTCCTTTGCAAAGAGGAGTTTGAGCCCTTCCAAAAAGTCTTTTTTTCCCAAACCCGAGCTTCTAGTCGAAATTTATGGCCTTATGAAGTTTTTACTTCGCTCAGTAAAAGAAAAGGAGGGAAATTTTTGTAAATCGAACTTGTGTGCCAGAAAATTACTTAGGGCACTTTTTACAAAAAAAAAAGAGCAAAAAGTTAAAAATTCCTCTGTGGCCCCACAACCCAGCCAATTCACTTTTGGGAAAAAATTCCTCTGTGGGTACGCAGGTGCACGCTTTCTAAATTGACCCTTTTGAAAAAGGGCAAAAAATCTTTTGTCTCCCCGTTGGTCCGCTTCCCCGTCTATCACTTTGGGCATCACCCATGGCATTTCTAAGCGTCGGTAGAGGCACAGGAGGGGGGTGTTTGAACCTTTTTTCCCTTTAAAAAAAAGAGTGAAATCCCAAACTACCTCCGACGACCTGCCTATCGGCGAGGGCTTATCAGTATGCCACGTGTCCCTTGTGCCTTTAAGGAAAATTTTCTTCCCAAGGCCCGTAATCCCACCTTTAAGGAAAAAAAAATTCCTGGGGCCCGTAGGCACACTCTTAGGGAAAATTTTCTTCCCGGGACCCCAAGGCCCACCATAAGGAAAAAATTTCTTCCCGAGGCCCGCAGTCCCACCTTTAAGGAAAATTTCCCTCCCCAGGCCCGCCGGCCTGTAGCTTAAGAAATCTGAGGAGTTAGGAGTACTTATTTATATCATTGGAAAGGGGAAGAAATTTCCTATCTAATGGCTATGTTTTCAGAAAACCCTAAGTGCATAAATATGTGAAAAATCAGGTTGAGGTTTTAGGATGAACCTAACAGAGGGTAAATGGGAAATTACCCCTTATTAACTTAAATGTTTAATTCTCAGACATGGCTTGACCTTTTTAGGGGTCACGTTAGGGGATAAGAGAATTTTTTTTCCATTGCATGTAAATAAGAACCTTGTTTGTTATTTTGACCTATTGAAATAAAAAAAACATTGGGCATTTAATTGCTTTGTCCCCTTTGACCCTCTAAAATTAATTAAGGAATATTTAAACATAGTGTTAATTTAATTAATTATTAAATTAACACCTAAGAAAAATTTAACCTATTTTGGATTAAACTATAATCATTAATTTTTTGATGTGGTTTTTATATTTGGAAAATTTTATTTATTAATTATAATTGATTTTCAATCTTTGTTGTGACAACTATTACGTGAAGCCTGGTAGTGGTGACGTTTTACACAAAAAAATTATTCCATAATTTTTCTATCTAAACCTAGGTTGTTCTTAGGTCTTGAGTGGTCGATTTGGCAGGTGTTACAATGAGGGTATCCCCATATTTCTTTCTCCACTTGGCTTTTTTTAGAGCCAATGTGTTGGGAATTTTATGTGTTGAAAAATGAATGTTTTGTGGTTATTTTTCTTGTGTGAATGTTGTGTGAAAGTAAGTGTGAAAGCCTTATCTTTATTGCCATGGTTGTAAAATATTCTTTATTGTCTCATTTTTGGGGCTTGGGGGCCAATGAGAAAGTAGAATTTACTTCCTCATTGGTGTAATGGTTAGGTGGAGAGTGTTTCCTACCCCCCCATTTTTTGTTGTGTGGTTGATCTTTGAAGAAGGTGGAGCTAAAAGGAGGAGTCATGTTTCTTGTAGCATTTGGAGAAATAATCAAAACTCTCTTTTTATATTTTATCATGTTGTAACCAATTTGTATGGAGGGCTTGTAAACTTGTAATTTTTTAAAGCGAAGTTTTTAGTTATTTTATCATCAAAATGTAATCTTAGTTGATATTGTAAATGAAAGAAAAAGTTTTTAAATCATTTAATTAGTTGTTAGAATGAGGGACTATAAGATTGTTAAGTTGAATCAAGTTCATTAAAATGTGACTAAAATACATACATACATACATACATACATACATACATACATACATATATATATATATAATATAATATGTATTTTTAATTTCAAGTATTTTATTAAAATGAAATTTTAATAAAATATATACATAGATATGTATGCACATGTGTGTGTGTATCATTTTCCCCAAGTATATACATACACCATTTTACATATTCCACTTACATAGGGTAAATACCCATATGCCCATTTGAGAAAATACAAAAAGAATGAGTTAAACAAGTAATAAAAATAATTCCAAACTCTAGATGAGGGTATAAATGGAACCCTTAACAAAAAGACATTTTTATTCCTCCATGACCTTGAGCTTGTCTCCCATGGCTACCACCTCCTCCACAAAACTGCGAAATAAAAAGAATAAACAATAAGTCAAATGAAATGAAAAAATCCTTTCATAACTAAGTTTAATGATTAGATGGATCCCTAAATCCCAGGGCTCCAAATGAATCCATCTAATGGATGAGATTCATCCCTACAAAAAGTAGGTGGGGAGTGGGTGAGGTAATTTTCAAATATAAAATGCATGGGTAGACTTTAGTTTGGGGAAACTCTAGTATGTGTAGGGGGTGTTATTACTTTTCTAACCCAAATGTATTATTAGATACCTTTTTATTTAATGCAAGATTTGACCCCCTTTTGGGTATAATAAAACTTTATTATTTAAATAACTAGACCAAAATACCCTTCATATTAATTTGAGCAAGTCTAATTAAGGTTTAATTTAATTGTATTAAAACAAATGATAGGGGAGCATAAGTCTTACTTTAGACTAATTAATTGATTAAATGGTATTGATAGATTTTACTATTTTACTTAAAGGGAGATAATGGGATTGTGGACCCTCATTTGGAAATTAATAATTTTAATTTAATGTAATTTTTTCAACAAGAAAGTGTGACCATAAATTTTATCCTTGTGTTGCAAGTAGGTTTTACAAAAAAACTTATTCCATAATTTTTCTAGTTTGACCTATGTTTCACTTGGTTTTCATGTGGGTAAATTTTTTTTGCATTACAATTGTTTTGATTTTGTTTTGTTTTACTTTATTTTAGTTTTTATGCAGTTTTAGGTGGTTTTAAGAGAGATAAAGATGAGTTTTTACAATTGTGAAGGATATATATATCGAGTAAATATGGTGGGGGGTTTTAGACTTAGGATAAGGGATGTCTGACTTAAATAGTGATTTTGATAAATATAATTGTGAAGATAGTGTGAATAATGAAGGGAAAATGAGTGGCGCACATTTTGAGTGTATACACTTATGGCATTAAAAATATAACCTACTATAGTTATAGATTTTTTTAGTTAAATGGTGAGAGGTAGGAAGTGAATAGAAACACTGGAAAATAGAAACAAATGACTAATGATATCATAGGGATTGCGTTGTTAAATACTAATAGAAAAAAATTAACACATATATTTTCATTTGTATCAATGTATCAAATAAGATGGAACAAAATTTCCTATGATATTTTTTCATGCATCCTATACCTTCATTTCAATCCTCTTTATTTGTAATAAGGATATTTCATTATTAAACCTTCCACCAATTTCATAGTCATCTTTAAGAAAAATATCTAGAAAATTACAAATGTTTATATATCCAATAACAAATTATTTTTGAAATGTGATTAGTGTACAAAGCTTACAAACAAACAAGTTCTGAACACATACCCAAAAACATTATTACAACTTGACCATTATTATAAATGGCGCAATGAGTGCATTCAAATTTTTTTTGCACATTACTATTCCTATAAAATGCAATCATAGGTACAACCTAAGGATTGTTAAGAATTGTGCATGATAAAATGCATAAGATGAAAACATCAATACCAAGGACTAGAAGAAAAAAATCTATTAATAATTCTATGAACCTTCCATCTATTCATTGGGGAGAAAAATTTACAATCACGTTTTTAAATTTTTTTGTCAGGAATTAAGAACAAAGCATGACCGATGAATATGGTGATTTATCATATATTAATGGTTCATCCAAACATGCATTCTATGATGTACTTTTACAAAATGATTTGTATGAAAAATGCAAGGGATATAAGGAGAAACCTACACATTCTCAAACATTGATCATCACAACTAAAGATAGTGATCCATTTGGAAAACAACCACCAATACTTTACTTGCAACTAGGTAATGCTTCAAGCGGTAAATGAAATGCACCGTATTTTCCTTTATATCCATGTTGACAATAAGGAGGGTTTTTAACATTGTCTATGTAAGCTTCCTCCTAGTGGGACACTCTCATAAGGATATAGATCTCATATTTAGGAGATTATCAGTATCTCTGTGTAAATTATAGATATACTCGTTACCACATATCATGGACACTTATAGATTATGCCAAGAGGGTTAGAGTACATTCACTCCATACTTTATTCATGAATTTGACGACTTTAAGGTCTTTGGGGAACCACACTTGTTGGATGAAAACTAGAATATAATGGGTATTTACAAACCAAATATGTTTAAATTCCATGTTATCATCAATATTCATATTACAGACTATAAAATAACAATAAATGATATTGTTTTGTCTCAAACAAATAAAATATAGAAGACAAGGTATTGGAAACTAGACATTCCCCATGATCATCCTACACTAGATCCCTTCAAATAATTGAAAGAGATGAAAAATGGAATAAAGACGCATATTACACATTGGAAAAAGCGTTTTATAGATGGAAGGGAAAAATTTTGGGTTCTAAAAATAAGATATTGGGAAAATATTTTAATTATTTCAGGAAAACCCTTTGTCATCTATAGTGGTATTTTAAAAGAATATTTTTTTGCTAAAAATAGTCTAGGATGTGTACATGTGTGATCATATAATAGGATCCATTCCCTTTCTCATAGATGAATACTTCAATTAAAATATCCCTTCAAATGATGATGTTTATGTAGGGCCTATTTTTGAAAGACCTAAAGAGGAATTTAATCCAATTATCAATGTGTACAATAGGAAAATATTTCTAGGATGACCATCTGCTGAACACATCCCTATATTTATGGGTATGGTTAGTAGGAATATAAGGTTTGTAAATGTGATGCTGAATTTGTGGGAACCAATAGGAGAATCAAATACAAAATTAGAAATAGAAATATCAATTTTTGAGTAGCTTGAGAGAAACCACAAACATTGATGTGAACAACATTATTTGGGCATGGAAACCAAGCAAGAAATCATAAGGAAATCAAATTAAAATACCAAGTTCTTAACATGAATCCATTTTCACATACTTTTAACAACTACAACAAGCTAAATTATTTGATTTTATTTTCATTTGACCATATTATAGTGTATGTGGCATGGCCTTTAGATATAGTAAATGTAGTGAAAAGTGTAACAATTACATAATCGTTGTCAGTAATGTGGGTTATTTTTCTTTTCTTTTCTAAAACATACTTGATTAAGAGATGAATTATGTATATACCATTCCATACAACATTAAAATCATTTAAATTTGCAATGAAATTACTTGTACTTTTTTTCAACACTTCATTAAGACTTTTTCTAATTCATTTTCTAGGGAAAAAAATCAAACTTGGTACTCTTTAACATGTTTGAGCTACAGGCTTAAGGCTTGCAGATGAGTAGGAAGAGGAAAATATTATGTGTTCATGAAATGACAAGAATTCATGATAAGAATTTGTAATGCCCGCAAAAAAAAATGTTCTAGGAACACGCTTCAACCTAACATGTAACCCAAAAATTGCGACTAATTTTTTTTTTTGTTAAAGTTATAAGGATGTTACAAGGGTGCTTGACCCCTTAGGGTTCATTAAATTAACTTACTCTACTAAAATCATCTTTACAGTTGAAGAACCAAGTCTAGTTAAAAAGTTAACATATTTTCAAATTTAACTCAAAGGTACATTAACCAATTATTCATTAGGAAGGTACCAGGGTTCAATTTACTTAATTAAATATTTTCTTATCTTTAGCTAAAGTTCAATCCTAGAAGGTTGACCTTATGTTAATTTATTAAATTCATTATCTTATTAACTTAGATTCCTTTTGTTACTTCCTAAGGCTTGCAAAGAACTAACCAAGGATTAGCACTATAAGAGAATTTAAATGACCCCATTCCCCAACTACACATACCCTTAAGGGTTTTAAATTAAACATTAAAATGCATTTCTACCTAGCAAAATTAGGGTGAATTCTCCACCTTTAGATCAAATTGATCTTGGCCACTAGAACCTAGGGTTCCTAGCTTAGCCCTAAACTTCCTTACGAATTTCTATTAAACCTTTTCTTTGTTCCATTCTCCTCATTTGGTCTATTTTCTTTTGTTAAAATTACAAGTTGGAGAGGAGGAAGCCATGGGAGCAAGAGAGGAAGAAGATATGTAGAATTATACAAGGAGATCTAGTTTAGATTAGTTTTGTTATAGTTTTATTATGGTAATCTATTTCATTCAAGGATTGGGAGGGATTTTCTCCACCAATCTGGTTTTTTTCCATACTAAGTGTATTTGGGGTTTACTATTTGGGGAAAACCCTACCCCCATTGTTATAATAAAAGGGATTTATTTAATCCATCATTTGTATGTGTTTATTTCTCAAAAGCATAGAATTACTCATTCTTTGTTTTCTGGTAATTATAGGCTAAATTGTACAACTTAGAAATCAGTAAAAACTAGTTAAATTTTATGCACAGGCATGGATCCGCGGAGTACTTTCGTAAGTGATAGAACCACCACCTAGAGCAGACGGGCCATCCTAGGACCGCCGCCCTAACTGGGTGACAAACCATAGACCACAGCCCTGTAGAGCGGTAGTTTTGGGACCGCCACCTTAACCTAAGCAGTGGTTACGAGATCGCCACTTTGCACAGGGTCGTGATCCTGTTTCTAAAAAATAAAGATCCTTAATATGAGATTTTTAAAAAATTCACAGGTTACAAAAAGTTTTTAAAATGAATTTTGAGCCTATTTTGAGCTTCTAGAGTTTCCAGTTTTGTGATTTCATTCCTATTGTTCTCTTCTTAGTTAAAGTTTATTCATTTATGCATTTTACATTTCAAAAATAGTAATATAACTACAAGGTCTATTCTATCTTGTTCAACTAAATTTCCTTCAAATTCCATGAGCAAAAGAAAACTTAATCTACTCTTACATTTTTATTTGCTTGCTACAAAATGAACATTTCCAATAACAACATGCTTGAAATTTGTTCTCTTTCATTCAATACAAATTATAGATTCAAAATGCTACAATAACTTTGTTTTCCATACAAGTTTATTATGCCTACAAGTTCAACTTCTTACAAATTCTATATTCCCATCTTTCTCAATTACAATTAAACAACTTCATAATGAAATTTTAACTTTATTTTTCCATTTAAAATGGCTCATATAATTTAACACAAATAACTACTTTTCTCACAATGCAACCAAGATTCCAAATAGAGAGAATTACTTTCATTTTCTATTTTTAAAGACTAACTCCGCAATACAATTCTTTCTCATATCTTTTCTTATTTGTTTATTTCCACATACATTACAATATCAATAACAAATTATTTGAATACAACTTTACTTTACAAGACCAATATAATGTCCTCCACTTGAAGTGGGAAAGATCTTACAATAATACAAACTAAAATAGTATATCATATTACAAGTTTCCTCCACTCTAAGTGGGAATAATACTAACGAAGTTTGACAAGGTCTCGAATAAGACTCCAAGCTTCACAACTCAAACAAGATAGCTCCTTAAATATGTGTTTGATTCACATCAAAATGGGGGGGAAAGGCAACACTCTCCACCCAACCAAGACATCAAATGAAGAGTAGAAGCCATCCTCTTCATTGGTCCCTGAGCCCCAACCACATTACAATAGGAGATGATTCCAACTCATCACAACAACAAGATTACACAACACACACAAGTATCTCACAATAATTTCAACCACATTTGAAGAAACAACACAAGAAAGAAGAAAAACAAAACAACAAAAAACAAGGCTTAAAATGAAAGCCAAAGGAGAAAGACGTATGTGGAGGCCACTTATGCCTCCCGATGGGTATGGATGCCCACCTTAAAGCCTCCAATGCATATCTCAAATCCCCTACAAACTCTTATTCCTCCTTCAAGTACCCCTTATATCTCCCAAATACTCTTATGCCTCCCTCAATCTCTTATGCCTCCCTCATAAAGGAAACAAGAAGGTAATGCAAGCATTCCTTGTACAAGGTGGGGCATCCAACCTAAACTCCCTCCAACAAAAATGAAAAATCTTATGCCTCCCTACATGAAATCTCCCTGTCGTCTCCTCCTAATCCAAACTTAGGAAATCTACCCACCCCCAACAAGCATTCCAAAGAAAATAATACTCAACACAAGCATATAAACACAAAATAAAGCATAACATAAACAAGGGGAAAGCTCCTACCTTTTCATAGTAGAGCTTGTTCCAAGAGTAAGTATCCAAGTTCCTCAAAACCAAGCAAGCATCGACAGGCTCTCTCAATAATTCTCTCACTCTCTCCAAAAATACAAGAGCACAAAATAATGAAGTAACCTCAAACAAGAACAATAATTTTGAGAACAATAAATATAAAAAGGAGAGAGGAAGAGGATATGGATCCAAGTAGGATGCCACCTCATTTCCTCTCCACTCCACATCACCTTAGTCAACCTCATATTCCAAACCACCATTAATAATTGGTTGAAGAAATGACAAGTTACATAAAAACACTATCTAATCCCACACCCCCTAAGGACAAAATTAATTTCTTGAAACAAAGTGCAATAAACATTTTACCTTTTCATCTTCCCAAAAGACTTAATGGGGTCTAATTGTGACCCCACAACCCATAGGTAGGGTTGTCATAGCAAATTTAAGAGGTGTGGGACAAGTTTGACTTGTCCCACAAGCTTCCAAATTGTTCCTCTAAGGCCAAACTCGAGTTTCCCATGAAGGGTAGAGTGTACAACACTTAAGATCTTAAGCATTCAACACACACCACAAAATCTAAGAGCAAATCAAGTCTAATAAATGAACTCCTTTTGGTCACATCTATAATTAATTTAGGACAAGGTTAAATTAGCTTAATTAATACACTACAACCCATTTATAATAAAGGGATAAAACATGCATCAAAATCTAAATAATTAAGACAAGTAAATTACATTACTAAAAGAAACACATACTAACATTAACAAAAACGGAAACTAAAATTAAAAGACAACACATGACCCCTTGGTCACAATTTTTCCCTAACCAAATAATTCTAACACATACACAATTACATGTTTCCATGGCGACCCTAGTTGAATTCATCTATAATTCCATTGTGGTTGGTCTCCAATCCCCCCAATGTTGTTGTGAATATAAATATACCTACAAAATAGAGAATACCTCGTTCGGCCTTGTGGCCATATTAAAACATACATGATAACTATACAATATAAATCCAAAATCATCTAGATATGATTCAATATCATCTAAGAAAATACTATATCATTTACAATTTTATAGTAACATTTCTATTCCACATTTCATCCATGTCAAAATGATCACAATATTAATCATATTATCAAAGGTCTACTCATGGTGATGAAATTATATCACATGTTAGAAATATATATATAAGTAACCATGTGCACAATACATCAGCATGAATATGAATCAAATCAACAACAATCCAGTATCTCTAACATCTAACATCATACTAAATCAAAAGCGATATTAATATCCATAAATGTAGTCAGAAGTATCGAAAATCAAGGCAAAAAGGTGTCAAAGGGAAATGGACACTACATAATTCATGTATGATGTATGATGTGTTTCATTGTCCCATGCTTCCAAAGATGTTTGAAGTAGATGAAGTTGGAAAGATCGAGATTAAAAGATGTGTTAATAGTTTTGTATCTCTGTATGGGAATGACTCAAATGGATTAAAAAACTAGCAATCGTATGTGAAATGTATGATGGGAACACCGAAGGGGATAGAGCAAACAATTAAAACTTAAGGAAGCAAATAAGACGGAGAGGATGGGGGAAATGAAGATGGGGTACGAGGGAGGATCATAACATTGTGTTCCACTGAATGTTATCTATCTTGGTACCATAATTTATTTGAGAGAAATATATGTTCGAAGGGGATGAACTAAAAAAATGAGAAAAATCATAAATATTTAACAAATATTTTAAATTGAGGATAGTTTATCTACATTTGTGCCAAAATGTTTCCACCAAATCGCTAGAATTAATTGACTGCCTCTTTAAACATGGAAGATTACAAAAAGGGACAAATTAAAGCCCTTATTTTAGGCCACCTATTGTTAGAACTTGAAAATAAAAACAAATTTAGGAAACCACACTTTGTTTCCCCAAAAATAAATGGGGTATCTCACTCTAAATGTCGGAAAAAAACTCAATAGCTTCTACAAAGTTATTCCAGTAAAATCTTTTTAAAAATTTAGACTATTTCATTGAAAAATACATAAGTTAGAAATTGTAATAATATCTAGACTAATTAGTCTCCTACATATTTTATTAATTATATAGATGTGAAGGAGAAACTATGAGTTCACCTTATCCTTGTTAGTTTTATTTAGATTAATTTCAAAGATGCGAAGGAGATGTCATGAGTTCACCCGATCCTTTCTTATTTTATTTAGATGTGGCAGCATATTGTTGAATGTTGGTAATCATGCCTCAATGTTAAATTGGAAAAGCATTGAAAACAAATTGTCACTGATAATTTTGTGATAAATCTAAAGTCTAAATTTATAAGCATCTTCAATTTATTAGCCATTATGCATAAAAGCATAAAAATGCACATGGGAAACTACTACACAAGCACATAATTAACACTACGATAATATATTTGAATTCAAATATTTGTAGCAGTTACCAATGTACAAACTTCAGATAGAAATTAATAGATCTAGATTTTTCTAAGCTCATAAGATAACGTTGATCAGGTGAAAGTGTTGTATCAGTGACTGTCCAACATAGGCTCCTGGCAGACACATTTTTCTGAATTTTCCATCACTTGTCCACATTGTATATTTTTATATGGCGGTCCTGTTCCAAAAAATCATGACACAATCTGTAACACTCGTTAAAACAACCCACTTGAGATCCAAGAACAACCTAGGATTAGTTAGGAAAATTATGGAATAATTTTTTTTTATTAAAAGAATCTACAACCATGTTATAAGACAACATCTATCACTAATAGGTTCCGGAACAAATCTAATCTATTAGAGTATACTTTTATTTTATTAATAATTACTAGAGGTCATAAGGTCAAAAAATTAGGGTTATAAGTTTCGATTAGGTTCAGAGGGAAATTCCTCACTAAGACAATTTTTTATTATGGAATTTTTTTTTTTTATTAAAAGAATCTACAACCATGTTATAAGACAACATCTGTCACTAATAGGTTCCAAAACAAATCTAATCTATTAGAGTATACTTTTATTTTATTAATAATTATTAGATGTCATAAGGTCAAAAATTTAGGGTTAGAAGTTTTGATTAGGTTCAGAGGGAAATTCCTCACTAAACCCACTCTTTAACAGGCTTTAAGATTCAAATTTATTTTTCTCACACTTAACACATTCAAAAATTTCCATAATTACTTTCATTAGATAGGAAATTTCCTCACCTTTCCATTGATATAAAGAAGTCCTCCTAACTCCTCATATTTTTCAAGTTGTGGGTCGGCGGACCTTGGGAGGAAAAGTTTCCCAAGGATGGGCCTGCGGGCCCAGGGGTGAAAATTTTCCCTTGCATGGGCCGGCGGAGTGGGGAAGAGTTTTAGTGCTTTTTCCCTCTTCAGGGCAAAAGCACAATTTGCCTCTGTGCACCCGCAAGCCCGAGAAGGACACGTGTCAAGCTCAAATTGGCGCAGGGAAAACCGGACATGCGGGGAAACATACAAATTTTAGACTTTTACTTCGAAAAGTGTAAGGGGTTAAATTTTATGTGTGCCTCCACCGATGCCTAAGGCTGCCACATGTCAACCTTTCATTGGCTGCGGGCTAGCGGGTCAGCGGAGAGATTTAATAAAAATTGCCAAAAAGGAGGGTAAAAAGGTTAAGTTCCAAAATACTCCCACGCCTCCACCGAGACATGTGGCAGCACCCCATTGGTTGCGGGTTGGTGGGGTTGTGGGGAAAATTATAAAAACATTCCAAAAACTTTTTTCTCGAAATGATTAAGTTGCAAGGATTTTGCCCCTCTGCTGTCACCTCATGGTTCAACGTGGCAGCCTTTGATTGGCTATGGGCCGGCAGAGAAAATTTTTAAAATTTTCCCAAAAATTTTCCTAAGTGTTTTAAGGAAAAAATTTGGGTTGCGGGCCTGCCAAGGAAATTTTTCCCAAAATTTTCTGCCAAGGAAGGAAAACTTCAGACGGCCATAACTTTTGATAGAGAGCCTAGTTTTGAGAAAACGAGGAATTTATGAAAAGCTCTCGATGCCCTCTTTGTACTGAGATCATTAATTTTAGATTTTGATAAGATTTAAGGGTTTAATTTTAGGAAAACGGTCTATAGAATTTTTAAAAGAAAACTGGTAAATTTTAACTTATAAAATTTGTTCAATCTGATCTTCCTCCTCTCTCAACATGTCAAATAAACATGGAGGATTGTTCTAAGAAGAATTTAGGATGAATTTGGAATGTAATTTTTCTTAATTGATTTCCACTTTGAATTTTTACAACTTCTGACAGTTAAAAGACTGTGAAAGGTTTAGGCCCGAGTTTGCAATGTTTGAAGGATTTTTTCTTAAGTATTTTTGTCTAATTAAGTTCATTTATATCATAACATGTTAGATTTTAATGTTTCATTGTTATTTCTTGCTTGCAGGTTTGAACTGTTCATTTTAGATAAATTATTTGCCAGGATAAAATACAAAACAAAGATTAATTTCTAAAGGATTTATTTATCATTTTCACCTTCCAAGTATGGAGATTCATTTCCATTCTAGTCTACTACATATATTGGATTCAAATCAAACTATTCTAAACCCAAAATTCAATTCTAATTTTCAATTTTACACATTTCCAAAAGAGAAAAAATACTGTATTTTTCTCACACACATTTCTTCCTTTCAAACAGAGATTCCAAAACATCGATATAATTAGTTTCAATTTAACAATGTAATTTGGGAAAAGAATTTAATTCATTCATTGATTTCCAAAGGCAATTTTTACAACTTCTTTCTTTTATTCCTTCCCAAAATTCATCATAAAGATTACATTTCCTTCACATTATTTCAAAGCAAAAACAGAGTCTATTTCTTTTTCATTTCACTTTACAAATTTCATAATCCATACAACATCCTTCCATTTCAAATATTTACAAATTCATCCACTTCAAAGTGGGAAGGGTTACAATGACATTTTATTTCACATGGAACTGTCAAATAGTCTTTCTCCTCTGCTTCAGAACAACAACATAAATTTCTTCTCATTCATCCAATTTGATCACAACAGGAGTAGGGGAAAGGCAATGCTCTCTACCCAACCAAGACATCCAATGAAAAGGAGAAACCATCCTTGTTCATTGGCCCCCGAGCCCCAACCACAATGCAATAGAAGGTGTGATTCAACTCATGGCAACAACAGGCTTCCACACACACACATGCAGATTTTAAATTAAAAACATAGTCCAAAACAAAACAGCAGTTTTGCAACCACATGAAAACATCAAACAAAACTCAGGCTTCACCATGCAAGCCAAAGTAGCAAGAACTATAGGGGAAGTTGTTTATGCCTCCCAATGGGAATTGAGTATCCACCTATAACCAACATCCAATTTAAATCATCACACATATCCTTATGCCCCCAACAATCCCTCCTTATGCCCCCCACAAATTTCCTTATGCCCCCCCCCCCCACCCCCCCCCCCCCCCCCCCCCACAAAGTAGGAAATGCAAGCTATTTCTTTTCCATGGTGGATCCCAATCCCAAACTCCCTCCAAAATAAATCTAATGCCACTGGCATTCCCTTATGCCCCCCATCAGTGATTCCTCATAGCCTTCTCCTACACCATTCCTAGGTAGTCTACCTAACCAGCCAAAAAACACACAAAAATATTCACCATTCACACAAACAAAAAAAGAATTAAAAGCATATATGAAGAGCTAGGCTCCTACCTCTCCATGATAGATTTTGTTTCAATACAACAAGCTTTCAATGTCAAAATACAGTCCCAAAATCAGCAATTCCCAAGTATAAAATACTCTCCAATCTCCTCCAAAATCAACAAGAGCTCCAAACAGCCAAGGAAACTTCACCCCCAAAATGAATCATGCCACAAAGTGAAATCTAGTAACCAAGTAACCCACAACAAGCCAATGAAATTCAAATTTAAGAAATAGGGAAGAGAAGAGGATGAGATGGATCCATGTAGGATGCCACATCACACATCCCCAACTCCAACACCAAAATTCTTCATTCCCCCAAGCATAATAAATAGGTGGGTGAAAATATGACAGATTACTTACACACTCCAACCAAGCCCACACCCCATAAGGACTGTAAATTTAAAACATGAAGAAAGTGCAATTAAAACAAACAACTTGACTCATAAAAATGCATTAAAGGGGTCTAAAATCAACCCTCCAACCATAGGTATGGTTGGTAAATAAAATTAAGAGGTATGAGACAAGTTTTACTTGTCCCAACAGCCTCCAAGGACAAATTCGAATTTCCAAGGAGGTGGAGTGTTTCACACTCCAAAATCTAACTTACACAACTCTTACACATACTTACACATCACTTACCACATTTAATACAAGAGCCAACAAATTCTATAATTACTTTCTTATATCTCAAATTTGATTTATTTATTTATTTTAACAATATGATTACTCACATTAATTCTCCACAATTAAAAGAATAATGAAAGGGGTAAATGCATCACAAAATAAACACATCCAAACAATAATAAAAAGCAACCACATTAATAAAATACACAAAGCCCCCTTGGTCACATAAAAAGGTAATCCCCCCATGGGAATCCCTAACAAAAAGCAGCACACACACACACAAAACATGTTGTCATGGTGACCTTGTTGAATTCATCTAGAATTCCAATGTGGTTGGTCTTCAATCCCCTGATGTTTGTTGTGATATTTTAACGTGTAAAACAAAAATACTTCCTTCAGCCTCATGACCATATCAGAAAATCCAACATGATATAAATATATTCATAAAATCATCTATACATTTGAATGAAAACAACATCAAGGTAATCAACAATATCACTTACAATTTTTATCAACAACTATATCATCATCATATAATGTCCATTTTCTAGGTCTACTCTCAATATCCAAAAATCACATGTCCAAACAACATTCATAAAATATCCATGTCAAATAGTATATCATCATCCACATATGAAGTGTCTCTAATAATCATCATGCATCATAGCTAAATTAAGATCAACAATAATCCATTGTCCAATATCTAACATCATACTAAATCAAAACTATAATAATGTCCATAATATTGTCAACAGTGTCATGGTTAGTATCAAAAGGTGTCAAAGGGAAGTGGGCACTACACAATCATCTAGATATGACATTGATAACAATTATAAAAATCGTAATACCTCTACTTTCTTTTTATTCATTTTTTGTCTTTCTTTGAGATTAGAAACCAGATTGAAATTAAGTTTAAAATAGAGATTTTTTCATAGAATCCAACTATAGGAAGAGGTTAAGGATACATGAAATCCAGCCAAAAAAAAGGAACCATCTTTCGAAAACTATCGAACATATTCTCTAATGTTCATATTTTCAACTTGAACTAGGCCATCAGTTGGCAGATATCTACTGGAAACATGACAACAATATACTGCACAAAATTTCCCTCTATCAGACACATTTTCCTCTCTTCCCACAAGCATATAAAACACTGAAAATGCAGCCTTTCTGGTTTTCCTCATATATCTTGAGATAGCATAACATTTGGTGTCTGACCTCAACTTTGTTATATGTGCAACTTCATGGTTCAAAAGTGGGTACGTCTTCCCTTATCTCTCTTCGGCATGGACTTGCATTTGAAAGCTCTTGTTCATGTGTATGACCTAAAAAAGATATCAAATGTTTCTTCAAAAGCATCATCCATACTATACCCTTCATAACTTCCATCACTGCTATCACCAGAGTCAAAATGGTTTTGAGTTTGGGAATTCCCCATGACAATCCTATGTCTTCCAGTCGCCTCTTCTGATCTTTGATTAATTTGGTCTCGATTTTATGGTACTATGCACAATTGAAGACCTCTCAGCAACCCAAATGGCTCGAAGCGCAAAACCAGATTTTTTTGTTCTCATGACCCTCACAATTTCTAAAATAAATAAGTGACTTTATCCAAAATATAGAAAAAGGTTCAAAGGAAAGATAGAAAGCAAAATGTCAAGAAAAAGAACATCATCATCAACAAAAATTCTGACTAAAATTGGGGAGTCCACTGAATATGCAAAGAGTGTATGCTAAAGTAAAGGTTAAAGAACACTTATATAGCTCAATTTGTAAAAACTATCTAGTAATCAATTCAAAAAGGAAAAGGTTTGATCCCAGTGAGTTTGGTTTCCATATTAATACCTTCTAGCCAATATCCCTACAAGACTGTGACATCCAACCTTCAACTTCTGGAATGAAAAGACTTGGATTCAGAACTAGAATAATGGTTCAATATTCAGAAAAGTTAAAATTTCAAGTAGAAGAAATATCAGTGAACAATGTAAGGAAACAAATAAACCCCATATGCATAATAAAATACCAACAAAATTGAGGTCTAGATACATGTTTTACGCTAATGAGCAATAATAAAACCTAAAAAGAAAAGCTCATTTATGCAGAAAAAATTGTATATAACATAAGGGAGAGGATCCAATCGTCGAGTATGGATTAATAATTGTGAGGGTAGATGTAAAGTTAGGGACTATTACATGTCACTTTCTCATGTAAAATTTGAAAAAAAAAGTAGTCAATAAAATGTGTCACATCAAACAATCACCCAATCAAATGATGTCACATAAGTGGAAAAAATGCATGACATAATGCCCAACAAATGGTCCACCCCTAAATTTCTTTGTATTTAAAACTACTTGATTTAAATACCTTAAAACCCCACTTCCCATACAATATAAATGCTCCAGAAAATATTTAGATAAAAAAATAACAAAATTTGTTAACGGATTTTTTTTTAGTTTTATGGTATTTATATGTTTGTTGTACACCCCTCAACTTAGGGTGCACAACCACTAGATCCTTTCTCTTATGTGGACCCAGGCCACCATGCTGATTGTCTTAACAAACAAAAATGCTTTACCTTTGAATTGAATAAGAAATTGAGACTTAATAGAATAATATTTAATACTGAATCACCACTCCTAGGTACGAAGCCAATAATACCAAAAATGGATTCATGTGGACAACTATTCAAAAGTCAAAACTACTAAGGGCTTTCTCAGAAAATTAACAAAAAAATTGTTTTCTATAAAATACTTGAGAAAAAATAAGTACATCCGAATATCAACTTCCATTATTTCATTGGAATAGTTTGCATCTCCTTGTAAGCCTTGAATTTTCTCAACATCTTGTCATTCTTGAACGTGGATTGGTCGTAACGAGTGACATAACCTTCTTAAGCACTGAGAGCTACAAGGGAAATGACATCTATTTAAAAAATAATCAAAATGCCCAAGTCTATGGCAGGTACGATGCCTAAGTGTATTATGTGCCCATTTCTATCAAACACAAAGAAGAGCATACTAGTAGTACTAAAATAATTCTTTTATGTGACCTATATATGGTGATATCATTAGTTTCTTTTATGTACAAAATTTGAGGCTAAAATGACAACAAACAATTGTAAACCTTCAAAAGAGCAAAAACAAACTCATTACAGAGCACTCATGAGTAACAAATACAGAGCCAGATTCAAGCCACTAAAAGCATAAAGTGAAATAATGGCGATATGGGCAAACCAGTGGTGAGTTATTATACAAAGCAACTGAGAAAAATATGGTCTAAATTCACAATGACACAAATCTCGAGTTTCTTTCAAGTATTTGTTTGAAATCCATAAAGTTTCAAACAGAGACAAAATGATAAAACAAGGCAGCTACAAGCATAATGGAATGCCCACGAGCTGGGTTTAGAAGGAAATGCTCAAGATACTCAAATCTGGGTCAAGCCATAATAAAACAAAAACAAGCTAGCTCACATAATGCAGAGCACAATGAAGATCGAGTTGAAGGCAAGCCAAAAGATAAACTATGGGCATCCCAGAACGACGATCTCATGGTAAATGAGGCCCAACTTAACAAAGGTAAAAGCAACGAGCTCCAAATTTAAATCCAGTTCAAACATATTGAACCCAACTCAACATACATTAAAGAAGCTCGAATGTAAAGCTTATATTATAAATCAATTATAGGGTATAAAGAGAAATCACGTCTTACCTTTGGCAACACGACCCATTTAATAAATTACAAATCTAAGAAATGTCGAGTTAGCGAGTTATAATACAACACAAATCTGGGTTGAGTGTCTTTAACAAACTCACGGTTCCATGGCCAAGCTGAGTTGTACAAGCATGCAGAGCTAGGAGGGTTACTATAATATAAAGGAAAACAATGTCTATACTATAAGCCACCATTTCTTCCTCAATTTTGAGATTTTCGTGTACCATTCCTGAACTGTGCAGAAATGACAAACCTATTGTTGCATCCTATGCTATCTTCACTCACTTGCACGAGTGCAAGGGTGATCTATTTGGGCTCCTATTTTCTGTTGCAAAATGCACAACAATGTTGAACATTAAAAGTTTATCTTCAATGCATGTTTAAGTTTATTATCTTTTTATTAATAAATACAATTTCCCATGTGTAGATGTTTACACATATGCAAGACTTATTAAAGGTTATGCAACCAAAGTTGGGAATTAGAAGTTTTAATTGCAGAGGAAACTCTATTGGTGACCATCATCATCTCAAAATTGTGAGCGCCGGTGGGAAGCTCACTACATACGGTCTCCAATAAAGACTTACTCAACGTTAACAATATTCCAAAAGATAATAAGAGTCCATTCATGTTGTTAAGCGATAAAAACTAATGAACCATTAATCATTAAGAAAACATACATTCCAAATAAAGATTCCATGTTAAAATTATTCTTAGAGTCATTATATATGTAAATTCAAAATCAATAGTGATAGTTTTTGTGAGCTATTTTTGATCCAGTTATTGAGAGATCCAGTGATAGTGGTAACTGATTTCATCATGGGAACTCAAATAAATATGACAGAATGGATTTCCTTCAATGCTTCGAGCACCCAATTCAGACAATTCTAAAATAACCCATTCTGGATGTTTCAACCTTCAATCAAAAATTCCAATCACTAAAGAGTGCCTGCTGAGCCATTAAATCTTTAGGGTGATGGGTACTTCTACCAAATGAACCATTCAAACTCTTCAGGTTTATAAAAAATTTGTTTTATGTGGACCACAGTGCATAGAAATTAATGGTCCCTAACTACCATGTCTTATCACTTTTTCAAGTTAATAACTACCCCGAAAAGATATTATCATTTTTCCACTGTTAACTACAATCACAAGAAGATAATCTAGCCAAATTTTAGCCAACAAAAAAATGTCGACATTTCAATGGAAGTGCAGACATGTGGCTGTTCACTAAAAAATGTTCCCAATCGATAAATTGGAAACATTGAAGTTTCAGGGTTAGAAATGTGCATAACATACAATGAAGAAGAGAGCAGAGGCTGTCATTGGGATGATAATCATAAACAAGCAGCTTCTCATCTTTGGTATCATAATAAGCCCTCAAGCTCAGTAGAATGACATGCTTCAGACTCCCTAGCAGCTACATATGCTGCTCTGTAGGCACTCCCAAAGCGATCAGCCTAACTGTCACGTAAGTTAGCAGCTGACGTCAAATATAATTTTTTCCTAAATATCTGCAAAAAACAGCGTGGCGCAGTGGTAGATGGGGTTGCTCACATCGCAGAGGTCGTGAGTTCGAGTTTTGGCATAGGCTGTGCTAACGTGCGTGATCGTTAGGTCCCAAAGCTCCCTTTCCGAACATCTCGGCAGAGGAGCAGAGAAGATCCTCCACCTCAAACTTCTTCGGCCCATGCAAGAAAACCAGTCTACCTCGACTTTCGTCGGGGATTTGCTGTGAAATACTATGGCTGTAGGCCGAAGACACCATTTTCTCTGTATCAAATATCTTAGCAGCCTTTTCATCCCCGCCATAGTATTTTCTCTGGTAATAGTAAAGAAACAACAGGCTCATCAAAACCAATACGCCAACATTTCCCAATATGATTATAATAGCGGAATTTCGACCCAAATTGATGGGACTCTTCATAACTACGCAATATTAAGCGGATCTGAAAATCTTGGCCCTTTGTTCTACCGTTGGAGCAACCACTGTTTACAAAATTTTCCACAGTGCCGGCTATTATAGTGTAAGTTCACATTAAATGAAACGTTGCAGATGGGAAACAAAATAAATTATTTTGTACAGAAGTAGTTAGCTTATTTATCGAGCCTCGAGGCATCTAATCTTCGTAACTGATCTGGAGAAAAAAATGTTAGAGAACAATATGCATTGCTGCATTAATAAATACACAAACCATAACCATAAACCTCCCAGCAAAATGGAGTTCGCACTGTTTCCATGTTTCTGCCTAACTTCTGCAACAAGGAATGGATATGGAACTCGGAAATGTAGGGCACGAGGGAAATGGGTTCCAAGACTCGTGGATTATTTTATATGCAATCACATCTCTTCTTCCCTACTATTCAAAGCAACACAAATAATCCCCTGCCCCGATGCAGTGGATATAGTTAACACTGAAATAGCTGTGCTCCTTCAAAGGTATCCTTGTAATATCTTTCCACAACCAACCTGAACCAGGCTTGGCCTCCCTGACACTACCATATCCTGCAGAAATAGATAATTTGGCATTCCATGTTTTATTGCAACTAACAGAACTGACGATCCACACACAACCATACAAAGTGTAATCATTGAGTTATTAATAACCATCTCAAGGAAGGACACAAAATTTGTACAAAAACAACAATCTTTAATACTAAAAACCATTAACCCTGGTGGTTTTCCTGTCATACAGAAATACAACCATTACAAAAGACCATGCGTGCAGTGCTACGTAATAACACAATATTCCTTGGCAAGTGCCCGACAATCCTCCATGATCTCTCAAAAGAATCATAGGTTTGTATTAATTCATTATTCACTGCCATTAATTTGTAGGAGCCTATTTCATCCCCTCCTAAAATAGTTTTTTTGAGTGGATTTTAAACCCATTGTTTAGGATTTTCGAATAGAAGCCTATCATAAAAAATTCCCAGTAGATATTAAGAGTAACCGTGCACTTGATCCATGATAAAAGGCCACATAATCGATTCCTCTGGAGATGATCTGTTTACGCCGGCCCTGCTGCACAACTCTACGGCCTCGTCCATGCATGCGCCTATCTCTCGCGCTGGTGAAAAAAGAGCTGTTGCAGGCAGTCGTTTCCTCTCAGAGAGAAATGAACCTGCTATAGATGAAGGCACTTCAATGAACAACTGTATTTATTTTGCTGCTCCCTCTTCTGAGCACCTATGCCATGCGCACTGCAACCTTCGCATTACTTTTTATGAGGTGCGTGACAGTGCAGGGGCACGCACAGGCGTCCGATTTCGACGTATTCTTCTGTAAACGCCTTTCTCCGTCCGATTTCTGACATCCGTCTGAGTTAGACGGCCTCAATTCAACCGTGAAATTCCTTCGACGTAATTAAGTTGCATGATTGTTCCATAAAGTGATTTCATGGATGGAGAACACCTGGGATAACCTCGTATCTCGGAGTAGGTACAACCTTAAATTGTGAGATAAGATTATTTCGTAGATTTTTATTTTTTTTATCGAAGTGTGTCATTATAAATTTAAAACAATGTACAAATCTTTTCCTTAAGGGATTCTACAAATTTATGATATTATAAGTTTTAAAATACCACAAATTTCTAGCTCATGGGATGTACATAAACACATGGAACTGTCATAGGTCCCGTAAAGTAAGAGGAGTTATCCATGCATGCAAATAATTATATAGATATTTTTTGAAAAGATAATAATTCAACATAATGGACACATTATGTTGAAGGATAGTGGGTGTTAACTCTTTTTACAACACATATTGAGGTGTGTTATGATATATTTTTAGAAATTCACTATCAAACTTTTGGTCATGGTTTAATGGATGTACTTTGCATTAAAAATGTTATTCTTTGACCCCAATAATAGAAATTATAATAACAATATAATGTTTTCTACGGTCTTTAAGAAATGTTGGATAGTTCAAACCTGATAATAGAGATCATACATAACAGACACAATATCTCCAATGCTAGTGGGTGTTAGATCTCAATACAATATATTCTGAGGAAACTCTAGATTTATTCTTTGAAATTTTTGTATCAATCTTACAAGCATTCAAGTTATTGCACAGATTCTTTATCGGACATAACATGGAAAAATGGAAATGATAATGTAAACATTTAGATTTTAAAGATATTTTGGAAAGGTCGCATTTCCAAAGTCTAACAATTTGGAACTTGGAATCCAATATTCGCAATAACAA
This sequence comes from Taxus chinensis, assembly GCA_019776745.2. Taxonomy (NCBI): domain Eukaryota; kingdom Viridiplantae; phylum Streptophyta; class Pinopsida; order Cupressales; family Taxaceae; genus Taxus; species Taxus chinensis. The sequence continues at coordinate 174,556,059 of CM034151.1, forward strand.
AATTCAATAATAGTATAATTGGATTCCAATATATAGTATAAATAAATCTTATAATGTCAATATTAGATCCAATAATGGTGATATTAGAATCCAATTGTAGAGATAGTAAAATACAATAGTAGTAAGATTAAAATTCAATATAGAGACTATAAGTTTGGAAATTCACCAAACTGTGAAACAATGATAGTCCAAATTCATTGGAATATGTCCATATTTATCAAAATGATGGTTTTTGACCTTCTTGTCAAAAAACCATATCTAAGCTAACAATAGTTTTGAGTTTAATTTATACTAGTTTTTCTTTCCTTGTGTTTACATATGGATGATTATCCATTACTAAAGAAAACTATCCCAAAACAATAAAAAATCATAGACCTTCCATAAAGCACACATCAACATTTTCTAGAAACAATTGGCATGGTCAATTATCTATATTTTGACTTATAAATGTTGTCTTACTAATAAAAATATATCTAATATTTCATATTTCTTCTTGAAATATCATTAACTATTATCCTTCTAATTCTATAAAATATGAAATAAGCATTTGTAATGTTGTATGTATACTTAATGCATCAATATTAAATGTTGCAACTCCAATTGGAAGAATTGCTATAAGAGACTATGTTATTGATGTGACATCTCTATAAATTATAGCTTAATCCTTTCCACAAAATATGATTTTGTTGTTTTATCCATTCCCTAGATTAACATATATATTTGAATTGAAGTATGTGCTTTATAATATAATGTATAATAATGATATAATATTTTATTTTTAATTTCTCCCACGCGGTTGAATGCGCTCTACTCTTCCGCGGGTTCCTTCTGTATGTTTTTCGCTAAGTTCCACTTTTTTACCAACATTACCCCACACTAATTGCATTTCCGCCCCGACAATGGTTGTATCCAAAACAAATAAAAGTATGTGAATAGAGAGATAGAGAGAATTTTAAGAATAAAATAATGAATTTACCCTGCAACATCATCTGCTTCAACCTAAAGAATCAATTATGTATATTCTTCTTTTATTTCTGCCTCTAAAGTATGCCAATCATTGAGTGCAACCTATGCCTTTTCTAGGATATCTACTGCAATTGACTCTAGCTCATATTTTCCAATCTCTCCTTTCTAATTTTGCAAGACCAACACAATGTTGGACATGGCAGTCATTCTTCCTTCTAATAATTCCATCTTTTACGCGATGAGTTTCCCAAGCTCATCTAGCCTTTCCTTGTGTGATTCTTGAGCTGACTTTAAGGGCCTCGCATGCTTTTTATTGACAAGTGCTAACCATTATACATGCGCCCAAGGTCTCATCTTTCATGGCTTTTAAGCACTTCATTTTTCTTCTATAATGGTCCTAGTTCTTATAACGGATTTCTGGGGCAGTACAAATATTCAGTGCTTGATCTGATTTCTTCAGTTCCTCCTGCAAGCTATGAGAGCAACTGCCTCATATGATGCAATCTTCCTCATCACTGAATCATTTTCCCTCTCTGCTTCCTGTGTTGGATCCTTTGGTGCTGGCATGCGTAGAGGTTCATCTTCAAGCACCAAGTCCACCAAGGTTTGAATATAATGCATTGCTGAAGGAAACATTTTAGGTACCTTAGGCTCTCATTCTGGCTTTGATTTCATGATATTGTCCTCAATTTCTTCTATCATGTTGATGAAAATAGTGTTCTTCTTTTGTGCCAAGTCTTTTTCTCATTTTAGACGTGCTATTTCTACATCTTTAGTTTTGAGTTCTTCCCTAAGCACCCTAATTGTTGCAGCCTTATCCATATTTCATCGAGCCACCTTTGCCAAGAATTTTACCAAATCATTAATCACTTGTTCATCTAACATAATAGTAGGATTTAATGTTATGTTCTTGGCCTAAGGTGTCTTCTTCAACCTCTGTGATAAACATGACTCTTCACATACATCAAATTCCAGTTCGTTCATGTGCGTGTGCATAGACCATGACAGTTGCTTCCTGGTGCGCATGGTTGACATATCTTCATTCATCAGCTCCCATCCATACAACTCCTTTTGTGTCATTGTGCTTTGAAAATGGGCGCAGACAATTTTACCTGTGTGCTCAGCGTAGCACATTATTGGTGCAACATATTATCCACTTGTTATTTTCGATCTTGGCCCCTTAGGAACTTGGGTGTCAAAATTCAGAGCTTGATCTATTATACCTTGAGCAGTTTCTTGCACTGTCTCATCTACCTCTTTTTCTCCTTCTTCCCCATCCTTTGTTTCTTCGTCCTTTAGTTCTTCCATGTTTTCTAGAGGTGTAGGGGAATTGGGCATGTTTTCCTCAGACTCTTTCACCTCCTCATTCAACTTAACTTCCTTCTTCTCTTCTCAGTTGTCTCCTTTTGTGGAGAGAGTCAAGGTGATCTACACACTGATTTTGGAGTAGCACATTGGGTCCTTGTTCTCTTGAATACCCTTTTGAAGTGGCGCTATCCTTGTACTGCATCCAGATTCCCATCTTCTCCTTCATGCACCTAAGGTGGCATAGTCAGGCACTCTATTTCTACCTTTTCTGAGGACTACCTCCTGCCTCTCTGCTCCAAACCACCACTATCCTCATGATCCTCTTCTTCATATTCAACTTATATTATCTCTGTGGGCTTAGGTGTTGGAAAATTTTCCATTGTATGCTTACCTTTTAGCAAATTTGGGAGCGCGAACTCATTCTCCACATAATTATTTTTTTACAGCTTGGGCTTGAGTTGAAGGTACACAAGTGTTGTTCCAGTGTCCCCAACTACCAAGCTTACAGGCTTCATGTTTATAATATCTAAGATAAGCCTCTTAATGTAGGCATTCCACCCTGGATATACATATGTCTTTCTCAGAGTGTGGTAGTCGCAATCTACCTTATTTGCGATGAAGCTTAGGTAGCATGCATTTGAAAAAATGATGAACTGATGCCTGGTAATATCATGTTGTGAAGGCATATGGTAATTTACACCATGGGATCCAAGCCCCATCTTTCATGGCGAACTACGTGATGAAAAAGTGTTGGTATACTGTGAAATGCACTACCTTCACTACTACCGAAGGTAACTCCTTGGGTATGTGCCATTCTTCTTTGAACATTGCGCGGAACCAATCATACTGTTTCCACTCTCTATTTAAATGGCCCACCCATGGTCCCTTCACATAAGCAATTATTAAATATTTCCGCTAGATATTTTTGTTCCATGGGGTACTCCCAAATCTTCTCCTTTGGCCCATTGGGCATTCCAATCTCCATAAATACCAAATATAATAAAATAGCACAAAAAATAAATTTGTCACCACTACGCACTTCTTCAATGATTCTCTTTGCTATATGATCCATGATATTATAGATCACTCCTTGATAAATTTTCCTTACAACGTGTAGCCACATTGTATTCACCTGTGACCACCTTTCTTGGTCATTCAACTTTGTTACAAGATGTGCAGCTTCCTGCACTACTGGGTACTTCCTCAATTTGTTGAGGTCTATGATGCGTCCACCTTTTCTATACCCCAACACCTTCCTTGTCTCTAGGATTATGGCCTTATCATTTAAATCACTCACCAGATCTGCTCCTAAGGCCCTTAGTCCTATCACTGTTGAAATCAAGGCAGTTGTGATTCCAACCCTCCGTCTAACGAAGTAGAAGAAGTCCTCATGTACACTTCTCATCAACCATCGATACAATGGTTCATAATTCCTAAAGTATGGCATCTCATACAAATAGTAGACTCCAATATGCTTTAGTAACTTCTCACCAGTGTCATCATATATTGGCATATCTTATGTTGTGCGCATGTTAATTTTTGTGCTCAACAACGCATTTACCTCCTTCTTATTGTCTGATGTACGATGGTTGTAATCATGGATTTTTCATTTTTGGATGTGGGAATCCCATTCTCGTCCCACAATCACACCCTATGGATACTACATTTCTGATAAATTACTCTTAGTAGCATTTTCTTCATCCACTTCAAACTTATTCTTCCCTTTTACTCCCGTTGCAGGTGATTTCTTTAGTTCCATTTGAAACATATCTCTTTTCTATCCTCTATAAGAAAGCAAGTCTAAACCCTAGTTCAAATCTCTGTGACCTAGGGGAAATTACACGCCCTAGATATTCTATAATTTGTCAGCTTCACTCAAACCCCTCACTTATGGGAATGCAAGCTTCTCCTGTGCACAAATCTTCTCTCCACATCTGGTTTCACCCTTTTCGCACCTCAACACAATTGCCTGGCTCATTCATACTTAGCTCTTTTCAAATTCTCTCAATTGCAACGGTAAAAATTAACCTTACATCTTGTCCTTATATATATTTTTAAAAATATAGTGCATTTATTACTTCTTCACCTACCAACAATCCTCTCATTAATTCACCATTTTTGTTCTTTCCATGTGGTACATCTTCGCGCCCAAGCTATAACCTTCTTTTGCACCTTAATACCTTCTAACCGCAAAATTATCTTCAACACACCTCTATGCACCTAAGTACCTTGCCATTGCACCATCTCTTGGTAATTCCCATGGCCCCTTCTTACCTCGCATTATACTTGTTTCTTCATTCATCTCCATCTATGGTCCTTATTTCCAAAAGTAAATTTTTTTAATTCTCCATGTTGAATAAAACCCGTAGTAGTTTTTTTCTTTGATGTGTACTAATTTTCAATAGTATTGTACCTGGATATCAATAACCACCCCACACTAAGGGTATATTCAGTCCTCTACACATAAAACTTCTTCAAATAGTAATTAGCTTATGGCGCGTAAACGTGCTTATTACACAAAAACACCAACTAAATTGACAAAGCATAGCGACAAAGAAGGAAATACCTTAAAGATATACATAATTGAAAACCTGATCTAAATGGCAACACTACCTTATTACAAACATCGAGAAGACTTATTTATAGTAGGGCTTCGACCTACTCCCATTGAAGTATTCAGGTAATAGTGTTCCATCAAGCGCATCTAATTGATAAGCTCCTATTTCAAGTATATGAGTGATAACATCTGAACCCAGCCAATGCACCTTGAGTTTTCCTCACTGGTGCAAAAATTTAGAATCATAAAGGAGCACCATCTGTCCTATCCCAATATTTTTATCCCTGATGTGCCTGTCACGCCATGCTTTCTGCCTGGCCTTTTCTTGTTTTTGACTCCAATGTTCTATTGCTCATCGCTCATACAACTTGATTAAATTTTCAATCCAGTCTTATAATTCTTGTTCCTCAGTTAGACCTCTAGCATGCGTAATATGTAAATATGGTAACATGAATTCCATAGGAAGAACTGCTTCTGCACCAAACACTAACGGAAATAGTGTGGCCTTTTTCAAAATTTTATATGTTGTTTGATATGCCCAATGTACTATAGATACTTTATCATCCCAATCCTTTCTTCCAACATCACAGAATTTTGTCAATGTTTGGCTCAAAATTTAGTTGAAAGCCTCAACAATCCTATTTTCCTAAGGATGATATGGTGTAGTCTTATTGTGTGCAATCATGAATTCATCCAATAAAATTTTGATTGTCTCATTCAGAAAGTGGGTACCCCTTGCACTGGTCAAACTTAAAGGACATCCATATTGTGTAATAATATTCTCCCATAAAAATCTGGCTGTTGTAATTATTGTACAATCCTTTGTAGGGGCTGCTTCTGCCCACCTTGTCTGGTAATATGTGCAAGTTATGATATATCATGATCATATCCTACGCGTTTCTATGAAATAGGACCCACAAAATTAATTTTCCATTTCTCAAATGGATCTGCACTAGGAATAGGCCTTGACGCATTTAATCTCATTGACTTGGTTTCCCAAGATGCTGACAGTGATCAAAAGGCTTGCAATAATCCTTACAATCTTCATACAAGGTTTCCCACCATAATCCAACAAGTAAAATCTGGTGCATAGTGGTGTCACCTGCATAGGGGTCACCTTCAATACAGCCATGAGCTTCCTCAATGATATATGTGTGCTTGTGTTCTAGTACATAATGGCGCAATAATTCATCCCAACCTAATTTGTTCATGTCACAACTAATCAAAATATAGGGTGTCACGCATATAACAAGTTGTTTCTTCTCCAAGGATTTCATTCCTTCTGGTTTCATGCCTATTCATAGAAAAATAATGTCCTCTAATTCCGATGGCACTCATTGTAAGCTATATAACTATGCATCTGGCATGGTATATTCAATTGCTTGTGCTTCTTCTCCTAACTATATTATGGATAAATGGTCTGGTCCAAAATTATTGTTCCTTGGTTTTACCAAAACTGTGAAATCAAAATCTTGAAATAAGAGTACCCATCTTCATATGCACCCCTGTAAAATGGGCTTGTTTACCAAATACTTCAGTTTCATATGATCTATATAAAATAAAAAAGGTGTAGCTAACATGTAGTGCCCACTTCCCTTCGACACCTTGTTGTTGTTGATTATGATACTGTCGACTATATGAGTTTTTCGAAAAAAAAAAAAACTTCAACTTATATGAGTTTTTCGAAATAGTTACACTCAAAATTGGAAGATGTTGTAGAAATATGAATTGTAGCATTTTGAGTCTAGTTTCTAAGCTACTACATTTTATTGAAAACAAATAAGTTTAAGTGGGTTAAACAACTAAAATACCAATAGATCCTCCTGTTTTTGTTAAAAAATACAATAGGTGACTTTCGTGTCCCCCACCATTTTTTGATCACCATTTAGTATTTTTTAAAACCCTTTGGTAGAAAGATAACTAGGAGAATCTAGTTTGAGCTCCGTTTTTTTTAGATTTTTTTAGTGAATATTTTTTTATTTAATATTTTTTTATTACAAAAATTTTATGTTTTGAAAAATAACGGAGCTCCGACCGTGCCCCCCCCCCCCTAACTACCTCAAAAAATATCGAAAATTAGATTCTTATTTTTTTAATATGTATAGAATTATGCCTAGTTTGGGCTAGTATAATTTTTTTAAAATTTCGATCACTCAAAAAAAGATACATCATGAAAGATAGACATATTTACACTTCAAAAAATAGCTATAAAAGGGCATAGTTAGAAAATAAATAATATGGAAACCTTATATTAGTCAGAAAATTTAAAAAGTTATATTTTTAGAAAGAAGAGAATCTACTCTATGTTGTGGTATAATTTTTTTTAAATGGATCAATTGTTTTATTTTGATTTATCATAGAGGAAGTGGCATTTTCACATTTTCTTGTAAAAACACGTTGTTTGTTGTGTTTGTGTAGGTCCATGCGTCAAGCTTGGGGATCCAAACTGGATCCCAAGCCTTGAGGCATGGCTTGGGAAAAGATAAAACACAAAATGTGCATGCGTTACATAATGTGTACATGTTCTGTGTAGTATAAACATTATGTATGCTTTTGACATGCTTCTATTCACATAAATAAATGTTCAAGTATAGTAAATAATAAAATATAAATAATAATAAATGAAAATCTATTATTATTATTATTATTATAATATTTTATTATTTATTATACTTTAAATTTATTTATGTAAATATAATAAATTAGGGTCACTCTGCACCTTATGGAATTAATTTCACAACTCCATGAGTCATGGTTTAGGAGATAGATTTTTAAAGTATAATCTGGTAAGTACATAGGTAAATTTTCAGTATTTTAGCATTAAAATTCTACAATCGAAACCCTAAACCATAGGCCATAAACCTAAACACTAAAATGTAAACCTCGAGCCCTAAACCCTAAACCCTAAACCTTTAACCATGATACTTAGACCCTAAAACCTAAACCCTAAACCCTCAACCTTAAACATTCAACCCTTACCCGTGATCCCTAAACCATGAGCCTTAAGTCCTAAACCCTAAGACATAAACCCTAAACCCTCAACCATGAACCATGAGCCCTAAATGCTAAACCCTAAACCCTAAATTGTAAAAACTAAATCCTAAACCCTAAATCCTAAACCTTAAACACTGAATCCTAAACCCTAAACCATAATCTTTGAACTCTACACCCTTATCCTTGAGCCCTAAAATCTAAACCCTAAACCCTAGACCATATACCCTAAGCCCTAAGCTCTAAAACCTAAACCCTAAACCCTAAACCCCAATCCCTAAACCATAAACCCTAAACCTTAATCCCTAAACATTAAATCCTAAACCCTAAACCCTGAACCCTGAACCATAAACCCTAAAACCTCAACCGTAAACCATAAACCCTTATCCCTAAACACTTAACCCTAAACCATAAACCCTGAACCCTAAACCTTAAACCCTAAATCCTTAACCTCAATCCGTAAACCCTAACCATAAACACTAAACCCTAAAACCTAAACCTAAAACCTAAATCCTAAACCATAACCCTAAACCCTGACCCCTAAACCTTAAACCATGAACCATCAGCCCTAAACCCTAAACCCTAAACCCCAAACCATATTTCATCGATATTTTCTAGTCTCTTGCCTAGAACCATCATTGAGTGTGCTTATAGAACTACCTTGTTTATGAGAGGTGGGACAAGTAACTAAATGGATATGACATCTACCTTGTGCCTTATAATGCATATATTACACGTCTCTTCGAAACTTGTTTCTCCCCACATATACATGCACTCATGAATGTAAATCTATTCAAACTCTGAAAAAAAAATCACATTTCTCATATTTCCATATATGGTATTATGCAAGCCAGGATGACCCATTGGAAGCTAGAAAAAATAACCATCACAACAAAAAATTTAATCTGAAAGGAAAAAAAAGAAACATAAAGAATATATCAATGTAAAGGTGTAGGATCATAATTGAATTTCCTGTAGTATCCTCTCCTCTGAAGAAAGATAAAGTTCAAGTGTTCTACTGGAATGGATAGTAAATTTAACAAAACTTCCTGAAGTGTTCAAAATAAGCATAAAAATAGGGGAATGGCTAAGAACATTTATGGGTTAACAATTCCCTAGTAAATCTTTCTTGTTTAGTTCTAAATGGGAGTTACCTGGCCTACGACTTAGTGACCTTCCATTCATTGATAATTCCTTATATGATAAACCCATGGATGTTTTCAAAATCCCCTGAACAAAAAGATAGGGGTAGTCATCAATCATAGTGAAGGGTGTGATGTGATTTCCAAGAAACTTGAAATTCATATAGATTTAGAGGTCATAACACGAATTTTCAAATATCTCTATCATTATAAATGGAATCCAAGTAAAAATGTCTCCCTGTACATCCGAGGATTGAGGACTAATTGGGTGTTTGGAAGGATTGGACAATCAAGAATATGACATATCCCTCCTGAAAAATATCAACAGATGAAAAACATCAAATTTTTATGACTCTCTTTGAATGTTCTGCCTATAAATTTGATGAACCCTGAACTCCGTGAGCTAAACCCTTAACCCTCAACCATGAGACATAAACCATAAAATATAAACCCTAAAACCTAAAACCAAAATAATAAATCCTAAACCATAAACACTAAATACTAAACCCTAAAACATATACCCTAAACCCTTGACCCTAGACCTTAAACTCTGATCCCTAAACCCTAAACCCTAAATACTAAATCCAGAGCCCTGAGCTCTAACCCCCAAACCTTAAACCAATAACTCTAAACCCCAAACCTTAAGGCATAAACCATGAACCATGAAATATAAACCCTAATCCGTAACTAACTCCTAAACCTTAAACCTGTAACTCTGAACCCCAAACCCTGAGTTGCAAACCTTAAACAATGCACCATAACCCCTAAACCCTAAACCCTGAGCCTTGAGTCCTGACTCCTAAACCTTAAACCCTAAACCTTAAGGCCTAAATGTTAAATCCTAAAGGTCCCTAAACCCTAAAAACTAAATCATAAACCCTAAACCCTAAAATCTAAACCTCAAGCACTAAACCCTAAAACCTAAACCCTAAACTCTGCGACCTAAACCCTTAACCCTAAAACCTAAACCCTAAACCTCAAGCCTTAAACCCTAAACCCTAAATCCTTTGCCCTAAACCCTAAACCCTGACCTTTAAACCTTAAACCCTAACTCTTCAACCCTAAACTGTAAACCTTAAATCCCAAACGCTAAACCTTAAACCCTAAGCCCTAAGCCCTAAGCCCTAAGCCCTAAAACCTAAGCCCTAAACCCTAAACTATAATCCCTAAATCCTAAACCATAAATCCTAAACCCTATAACCTAAACCTTGACCCCTAAACCCTAAACCTTGAGCCCTAATCCCTAAACCCTAGTCCCTAAGCCATAATCCCTAAGATGAAACCCTAAACCTGGAACCCTCAACCCTAAACCCTAAAAACTAAACCCTGAACCCTCAACTATCAACCCTAAACCATAAACCCTCAACCCTGATCCCTAAACCCTAAACCCTGAACCTTGAGCCATAAACCCTCAACCCTCAACCTTGACCCCTAAACCCTAAACCTTGAACCTTTAGCCCTAAACCCTAAACCCTTAACCCTTAACCATAAACCCTAAACTCAAAACCCTAAACCATAAACCCTAAACCATGAACCCTAAGCCCTGAGCGCTAAACCCTGGACCCTTAAATATGAACTATGAGCCTTAAACACTAAACCTTAAACTCTAAAATCTAAACCTTGAGTCCTAAACCCTTAGCCCTAAACCCAAAACCCCGAGCCCTAAACCCTAAACCCTAAATAATAAACCCTCACCTAAAGGAAAGTCTTAAAAATATCATTTAGTTTGTTTGAGTGTGTAAGGAATAATTTTTAAGGTGATTGATCGAGTCATTTGGTTTTTATGAGAGACTACTTCCTTTGAAGGCCTAAAAAGGTATTTTTGGCCATTTTGTAGTTAATTGAACACCCTTCAGAACAAGCTAAAATGATCTAGTCATGTCACCTAATTATCAAGGACCATTATTTATAAAGTATTAAGGCATTGTTGGTCTCCATAAGAGACATATGAGAAAAATAATGTATGAGAATCATGAATGTGATTCCATGAAAGGATGCTTTTAGAGCTAGGGAAGATGAGGGGATGATCTTTATATGGAGCACCATGTTTCTAAGAATGAGAAATCATCTGATTTCACTTGATGCAATTCACTTAGTACTATTCGTAACAACTCATTCAACACCAAGTAGTGTCATCACACCTTAAGGAGGAGGCACATTACAAACACCTCATTTTGGACATTCCCATTAAGGGAACAATCCTCTATCTCCAAAGTGAAGATCTCTTTTTAGTAAGAACTAGACAAACATCATAGAGTTAATTCATGGTCACTAAAGTGAATTATGGACCAAATTTAAAAATTAGTACCAATTCAAGTAGTGGTAGGGCCAAAATCCATTTTAGAAGGTCAAAAAACCTAAAAAATGACTATATGATTTCTAAAAACAAAGACTAACTACAATATATATGCCCTGAAATTTTTAGGTCGTTTGCTGAAATCTTGAAAATGAGTAAGTACTGACCAAATTAGATTTTGCAAAACTATCTTCTAGATTATAACTGTTGGAGCTACGAGACCACTTCCATAAGGTGCAGAGTGACCCTAATTTCTTATATTTACTAAAATAAATTTAAAGTATAAGAAATAATAAAATTATAAGAAATAATAAAAGAAATCTTATACTTTAATATTTATTTTTATAAGTATAAACCACCAAAATATATATGCATGGTCCATACTACACAAAATGCGTACACGTTTTGTGTTGTTGGAAACACATACACATTTTGTGTAGTTTGAAACACGTATGTGTTTTGTGTAGTTTGAAACGTGTACGCATTATGCTTCGGTGATTCCTGAGCCAAACAAATTAAAACGTGAGCGCGTTTTAGCAAAAAGCGTAAGTGTTTTGTTTTTTTACGGATTCTTATTCACTTTTTGGCCCCCAAACTTCGTGCACTTACCCTTGGCATGATGCTAAAGGTTAGAGATCATGGACTATTGCTGATTTTGATTCACATATGATGCATGTGGATTATTGGAGACATTTTATATTGATGTTGTTATGATGTTGACATGGTTATATATATATGTGTGTTTTTGGACATGTGTTATTTCGTCATATCGAGTAAACCTAGAAAATTGAACTAATCTTATGATCATATGGTTATTGATGAAATTATAAAGGAGATTGTTACTTTCCTGAAGGATGTTTGATTCATATATATATATATATATATAATTTTGAGTTATATTGTATATTTATTTTGGATGAATTAATGCAGTCACAAGACAAAATAAGGTATTTGTGTTTTGCAGGTAAACATGTCACAAAAAACATTGGGGGATTCGAGACCAACAACATTGGAATTCTAGATAAATTCAACAAGGTTCACCATAGCAACATGTGTTTGTTTGTTTGTGTGTGTGTGTGTGTGTGTGTGTGTGTGTGTGTGTGTGTGTGTGTGTGTGTGTGTGTGAATTGATGTTAGGGGTCCCCATGGGGGGAATCACCTTCGAATATGACCAAGGGGTTATGTGTATTATTTTATTTAGTTTCTTTTGTTTAAATTTTAGTATGTGGATTTTAGTGATGTATTTTCCCCTTTATTATTTATTTTATTTATGTCTAGATTAGTGAGTAATCATGTTGTTAAATAAATTAATATGGGTTAAAAGATGTATTTATTAGATTTGATGGCTTTTGGATTATGTGTTGTAAGTAATGAGTAAGTAGCTTTGAGTGTGAAACACTCCACCTTCCTTTTGAAATTCGGATTTGTCCTTAGGGGCTGATTTTGGAGGCTTGTGGGACAAGTTAAACTTGTTCCACACCTCTTAAATTGCTACACCAGCCCTACCTATGGGTTGGGGAGTCAAAATTAGGCCTCATTATGTATTTTGGGAAGGTAAGTTGTAAGTTTTTATTGCACCTTCTTGCATGAAATTAATTTTGGTCCTTGGGGTGTGGACTTGGATTGTGTGTGTAAGTAAAATGTCATTTATTCACCCACATTTTAAATTGTGCTTTGGATTTTAAACTTGACTTATAAGGTGGAGTCCAGGATGAGTGATGTGGCATCCTACATGGAGCCACATCATCCTCCTCTCTACCTTTTCTATTTATTTGAATTATTTTTCTATTTTGGGGGTTACTTCATTTGGTTTTGTGCTCTTGCAATTTTGGAAAATATTAGAGGATTTTCATGAGTCTGGATTGTTCGAACTTTTGTACTATTTGGATTTGAAGAATGTTGTTGTTGAACTTTTGGATCAAGCTCTATCATGGAGAGGTAGAAGCTTGACTCTTGTAAAAAGGTTTTCTTTCGGTATTGTGCTTATGTGAATGTTTATGAATGTTTGGTATGTTTGGTGGTTGGTTGGGTAGATTTCCTAGGTGTGGTGTATGAGAAGACTATGGGAATTTTTTCTGGGAGGCATAAGAGTTATGGGGAGGCATAAGAGTTATTCGTGGAGGGATTTTGGGTTGGGTGTTCCACCTTGGACAAGAAATAGCTTACATTTCTTACTTTTGGGGGAGGCATAAGAGAATGGGGAGGCATAAGATGTACTTGGTGGAGGCATAAGAGAATGGGGAGGCATAAGATGTACTTGGTGGAGGCATAAGAGAATGGGGAGGCATAAGATGTACTTGGTGGAGGCATAAGATTATGTAGGGTTTTGAGATGAATATTTTTGCAGGTTTTTAAGGTAGTCACCCATTCCCCAATGGGAGGTATAAGCATCTTCCCTCATAGATCTTTCTCTTTTGGCCTTTGTGTGATGAGGCCTTCTATATTTTGTTAATATCCTTCTTGTGACTGCAACTGCATTTTATTTTGGATTGTGATATGATTATGAAATATATTTTGTGTTGTGGAAGATTGTCTTGTTTCCATGAGTTGAATCCATTTCCTATTGTAATGTGGTTGGGGCTCAGGGGCCAATGAGGAGGATGGCTTATCCTCTTCATTGGAATTCTTGGTTGGGTGGAGAGCGTTGCCTCTCCCCTTGTTTTGGTTGTGACCAATTTTAAACATGGAGGATCTCCCTTGTTGTTGTACATGGAGCTTGTGTTAAGACAAAAATTTTAGTTCTCCTTGGGTCCCTTATTGTGAAATTTCCCACTTTAAGTGGATGGAATTGTAATAATATTTGTAGTGAAAAAATGCTCTTATTTTGGATATGAAAGTTGTATTTGTATGTGAAAAAGGAATGAGAAAGATTTATTTTGTAAGTTGTCTTTTGGTGAATAGAAAAGAATTTGTAAAGGAAATTATCTCAGTTTAATAGAAGTTGATTTACTTTATACAAAATGGAGTTACCCCTTCCTGGAAATCTGTTGATTGAAATACCTTTGCAAACTCTCTGTTTGAAGGATGGAAAAGTATGTGTTAGGAAGTATTACCTTCCTCTTTATTACTTGAAAGGAACTTTTTTAAAATAGAACTACATTCTTGCTCTCCACACATTAATTAAAGCAAAGATAAACATTGTAAAATTGGAATGGAATGAGCTTAAATATTTAAAGTATGGCAAATGAAATAGATAAATTTCTAGTTTGAAATACATAGATCTCTGTTAGATTGTTTCAAACCTGACAATCAATATCAGAAAAACATACAGAGTACCCTGCAATAATGAAATTCAAAATGAAACTTTAAAATGAACTAAGAATGAACAAATCCTATCATGAAACAATTGCATTTCCCTAGTAATTTATTTAGAACTCCAGTAATCGGGCAAGAGGCATAATAATGCAGTTTCACAGAAAAGAAAAGAAATTTGTATTGTAATCTCAACCGTTAATCAATTAATCCTTGCAATCCATTCAAGTAAATTTCTCCACACCTTTTTGGTGTGTTGAAGAAGAAATAATAGTGAATTAGACCAATTTTGGTAGTGTAAAAAGTTTAGTTCACATTTTAATGGTAGGAAAGACGTTTTCTTAAATTTCATGTACCTAGGATTGTTGAAAATAATATTTTGTGCCACCTATGCAAAGAGGATTTTGAGTTGTTTCCAAAAAGTTCTTATTTTCTCAAATCTGAGCTTCCAGTCAAAAGTTATGGCCTTTTGAAGTTTTTATTTCGTTTGGTTTCAATAAAAAAGAGGGAAATTTTTGTAAATTGGATTGGTGGGCCCGAAAATTACTTACGACACTTTTTACAAAAATTCAAAAAGTCACAAGTTTCTCTATGGACCCGCAGCCCCGCATCCTTCCCTTAAAAAAAACACCTCCATGGGTTTGTGGGCATGTACCATCAAAATTTCCTTTTAAAAAACAAAATGGGTGCAAAATCTTAAGTCAACCCGCCAGCTCGCCTTCTCGCAAGTAACTATTGGACTAACATGTGGCTTTGCTAGGTGTTGGCAGAGGTGCGAGTTGTTTTTAACCTTCACGTTTTTTAACATAAAATTTAATATTTCTAAGTTTTCCTTGACGGTCTGCTTCCCTGCTTGAAATTTTGGGCATTGGCGGCGGCGCAGATCATTTCAAAACCTTTTTCTTTTTTTAAAAAATGAGTTAGAATCCAAGTGATCTCTTTTGACCTGCCTTCCCACATGGTCTTAAAATCATGCCATGTGTCCCTTGTGGCTTGGAAAAATTTTCTTCCCTGGGCCCACAGGCCCGCCTTTCTAAAAAATTTCTTCCCTAGGACCGCAGGTGAAAGGAACGATAGCCAGATCGTACCAAGCCAAGAACACAGATGCTAATCATACACCATGATCTATAAGATGAAAGCAATTCTCCAGAATAAATTTACATAAACCTTTGCAAATAAATGAGAAGTAATATCATATATTATTATGGAACTCAATGTAATACATTGAGAATGGGTTTTGCTTAAAAAAGCAAGGAATAACAATCTAAGAACCAGTCAAGGTCGGAGATCAAGCCATAAATTAAGGAAATAACTAGTCATCAAAAAACTAGTCAAGACCATAGATTTATGAGAGAAGTAGACATCAAGGATCTAGTCAATACCATAGATCAAGGAAAGAAATAGTCAATACCATAGATCAAGGAAAGAACTATACCTAACAACTAGATAATATCTCCTAATATTTTAAAAGAAATATCTACACGCATAAGTGGGTGAGGAAAGTACCAAAGGTATCCCCTACCTAGGTGAACATGAGCTAAGGTAAATACCTACTCTAACAGCAAGGCTGCCTTTGGAAAAAATTTCTTCCCAGGCCCGCAAGCCCACTCTTGGGAAAATTTTGTTTCCCAGACCTTCAAGCCCGCCTTTGGGAAAAATTTCCTCCCTAGGCCCATGGGCCTGGTACTTAAGAAATATGAGGAGTTAGGAGGACTTCGTTATATCATTGGAAAGAGGAATAAATTTCCTATCTAATGAAAATGTTTTATGGAAACCATAAGTGCTTTAAATATGTGAAAAATTAGGTTAAAGTTCAAAGATGAGCCTGAGAGTGGGTAAATGGGAAATTACCCCTATTTAACTTAATGTATAATTCTAAAGCATGGGTTGACCTTTTTAAGGGGTCACGTTAGGGGAGAAGAGAATGTTTTTCTATCCCATGTAAATAATAATCTTGGGTATTGTTTAGACCTAGTGAAATTAAAAACCTTGGGCATTTAATTGCTTTGGCCCCTTTGACCCTCTAAAATTAATTAAGGAATATTTAACTATAGTGTTAATTTAATTATTTATTAAATTAACACCTAAGAGAAATTTAACTATATTTGGATTAACTATACTCATTAATTTTGTAATGTGGATCTAATGTTTGTTACAACGGGAAAATTTTCATTTATTAAATTATAATTGACTTTGAATCTTTGTTGTGACAACTATTGCTTGAAGCCTGGTAGTGGTCATGCTTTTCAAAGAAACAATAATTATTCCATAATTTTTCTATCTAAACCTAGGTTGTTCTTGGGTCTCGAGTGGTTGTTTTAGTGGGCGTTACACTTGGTATCAGAGCCGTGGGTTCAAATCTTGGACCCTTGGGCACACTAGAAAACTTGAGACATGAACATTAAACCTAGTACAATATTAAACCTAGCACACTTTTAAATCTAGAAAACAACTTTGGTTGAAAATTACATATCTTAGTAAACATGGAAAACTAAATAAAACCTAGGATAATGAACTAACTCTCGCCTTGGTCTATGTAGGAGGCATGGACAAGATGAGGGGTCATTTCACATAGACCTAGACTTTCCACCACCAGATCATGTTGTAGTAGCCATCCTACCCCAAATTTTACAAACGCTTCAAGACGTTAATGTTACGTTACGCGGAGGGTCCGTAGGAGCATGGTCAACCAAACATGATAGGGAGCCATATGTTGAGGCTCATGCATCTCCTTGACAGGGCGAGGAGTATAGAAGAGATAATTCCCACGTGGAGTCAGGTAGAGAAGAGTCACCATAGAGGGGACAGGGAGACCATATTTCTAGACACAGGGATAGGTCTCAGATCCCTAGGCTTAGAGATGAGCATGCAGAGAGGCCTAGGGGTCACCAGACTACAACTGACAACCATATCAGTGAGATCTTGAAGCTACGACCATCTCACTATTCTAGGGATACATGTGGATTTTAAAGAGGCCTGGTTGGTGAGCTTGAGCGGGTGCTTCAAGCTTTGCCCTTGTACTAGCAACACAAAAGCTCGTGTTACGATCCATATTCTAAGTGATGGAGCAGGTGTCTAGTGGAGGATCAAGTAATAAGATCTCCATGTTGATTCAGAGACGGTTACCTGGGAGCTCTTTGAGGATTATTTTAGGATAAGGTACTTATCACAAAGGTTCATACAATAGAGGATAGATGAGTTTCACAACCTTCGATAGGCATCTATGACAGTAGTTAAGTATGAGAGTCAATTTCTGGATCTACTCCAATATGTCAACTACATGCAGGATGAGCAGGTATGGATCCACAGGTTCATCCGAGGTCTGAATGTAGATTTGGGTGGTGTAGTGCATATCCATTGTCTGTAGACATTAGTTGAGGCCATTGAGAAGGCCTATATAGCAGAGGAGACTCAGGGAAAGACACCAGAGGCTAGAGATAAAGTACGGAGCCACATCTAGTAGATGCAGGACAGTAGGTCGAGGGGATCGTCTCCTTCTCCTCATGGTGGATATGGTTCAACACAGTCATATTTTAGGCCATAGTAGCAGCAGCAGACCCATCCACCGTACATGCCTCCACAGATATTCGATGCACAAAGGGGGCTGAGTATGGGGCCTCCTCCTAGGGGTCCCATTAGGACACAGGGTACACCAAGAGCTCATTCAACAGGAGCTCATCAACAAATACCTCAGCATTCCATAGCCGGATCATTAGGATCCACAGTACAAACCTCTAGAGTACCGGCTGGAGCTGCTACTCATGGGAGAGGATCGGGAAGTTGTTATGGTTATGGTGTTGCTGGACATTTTTGGAGAGAGTGCCCATAGAACCCTAGTAACAAGGGTAAGATGAAAATCTTAGAGCCTACTGTTGGTGACATGGGGCATGGTCCTCGGATCTATGAAGTGGTCAAGAACCACTTAGGCTGAGCACCAAAGTACCGTGATTGAGATGACAGGTAGCATTGGTGGTGTTCCTACCCCCATTCTATTTGAATCTGATTCTTTATTGCACCATCTTTGGTAGAGCGATGCAGGCTAGTGGCAGTTAGGAAGGGTCTTAGTTGGGATGTCAAGATGGATTCTGGAGCCAAAATCTTTGTAGAATCCTTAGTTAAGGAGTGTGTAGTGGATTTGGGATCCTTCACCACTACCTTGAATCTTTGTATCCTTCCATTGGGTTCGTATGGAGTCATCTTGGGCATGGATTGGTTGTCTACACATAGAGCCAGAGTGGATTGTTACCATAATATTATATCATGTATAGATGATCTAGGAGTTGAGTCATTTATAGTAGGGGTTAGGAGACCCGTTTCCATTTGCACCATCTCCACCATGCAGCTTAAGCAGTGTGTGAGATGGGGTTGTCAAATGTATGCTTTCACAGTTAGTGACTGATCGGAGGATGAGTCTAGTGGACCATCACTTGATGACCATCCCATCTTGAGAGAGTTTTTTGATGTCTTTCCAGGGGAGCTACCGGGGTTACCACCCCCACGTGAGATAGATTTTCACATAGATCTAGTTCCGGGAGCAGAGCCTATCTCACGAGCACCTTATCAGATGACTACCCCTGAGCTCTACGAGCTCAAGTTGTAGCTAGAGGGCCTTTTGGAGAAAGGCCTAATCCATCCTAGTGTATCCCCTTGGGGTGCACCAGTGATATTTGTAAAGAAGAAGGATGGATCTCTGTGGTTGTGTATTGATTACCACCAGCTGAACAAAGTAACGATCAAGAATCATTACCCCCTTCTACGCATTGATGATTTATTTGATCAGATGAAGGGGGCCACAATTTTCTCTAAGATAGACCTTAAGTCAAGTTATCATCAATTGAGGATTATGGAGGTAGACATTCATAAGACCACCTTTCATACGAGATATGGCCACTACGAGTTCACAGTGGTGCCTTTTGGTTTGACGAATGCCCCTGCAGTGTTTATGATCTTGATGAATGGGGTGTTTAGGAAATTCTTGGATCACTTTGTGCTCATCTTCCTTGATGACATCTTGATTTACTCGTGAACACATGAGGAGCACAAGGGGAACCTTCATCAGGGTCTTCACTGTCTTCGTGAGCATTAACTTTATGGGAACCTAGAGAAGTGTGCATTCTTTCACAACAGAGGTGCAGTATTTGGGCCACATCATTTCTGGGGAAGGTATCACAGTCGATCCTTCCAAGATTCGAGCTATTATGGATTGGCAAGCACCCACTAGTGTGACAGAGGTGCGCAGCTTCATGGGCTTGGTAGGTTATTACAGGATATTTGTTCAGGACTTCTCTTGGGTTGCGCACCCCATCACTTCCCTTCAACAGAAAGGGAAGAAGTTTGTTTGGTCAAAAAGATGTGAGCAGGTCTTCAGGACACTAAAGGAATGCCTCACAACAACGCATGTTGTTGCAGTGCCAGATCCGTAGGGTGAGTTTTTCGTATGCACGAGATGCTTCTTTGGTAGGAGTTGGAGGTGTGTTGATGCAGGAGGGCAGAGTAGTTTCTTTTGAGTCTCACAAACTCAAATATTATGAGCTCAATTATCCAACTCATGATCTTGAGCTTGCGGTAGTTGTGCATGCCTTGGTTTGATGGAGACACTTTCTTCTTGGCTCGGAGATTCACACTCAGGACTGATCACTTGAGTCTTCACCACCTCTTCATGCAGCCCAATCTCAATGCTCATCAGTGGCGTTGGATGGAGTTTCTTTGTGAGTATGACATGGAGATAGAGCATGTGAAGGGGAAGGAGAATGTGGTTGCAGAAACTCTCAGCAGGAGGAGACATGTGGTTATGGCCACCTCAGTGAACACAGATTTACGGAGCAGGATTCTACAACAGCTTCCTCATGACAGTTTCTACATTGCAGCTAGAGTAGAGATCGAGTCTGAGAGACCCCTTGAAGGGAAGTTTGATGGGTTTTCATTAGAGGTAGATGGCCTTCTCAGGAACAGAGACCAAATTTATGTTCCCAGAGAGAGAGGCTTGAGGTAGGACATTCTGACAGAGGCACATCATGCACCCTATTCAACCCATCCTGAGGTGAAGAAGATGCATGCCACTTTGAGATAGTTGTATCATTGGAGGGGACTTCGTAGAGATGTGGCTCAGTTTGTTTCACACTGTTTAGAGTGTCAGAAAGTGAAGGCTGAGCATCAACATCCAGCTGGCCTTCTCTTTCCGCATGCTATACCGGAATGGAAATGGGACACCATTTCCATGGACTTCATTGTTGGGCTACCAATGTCGAGATACCACCATGATGCCATCATGGTCATGGTGGATAAATTGATGAAAGTGGCTCATTTTTCTCCGGTGAAGACCACCTATACAAGCTAGTGCAGTGGCATGGGTATATCTAGATGAGATTGTCAGATTACATGAGATTCCGTGGAAGATCATTTGTGACTACAATCCTCTGTATACTTCCCACTTTTGGACTACCATGCAGCATGCCCTTGGGATGAAGATCAATTTCAGCATGGCGTATCACCCTGAGATAGATGGATAGACTGAGTGGGTGAATCAGATCTTAGAGGACATGCTTAGGATGTATGTTATGGATCACCAGTCAAGATGGGAGGAGTATTTGTACTTGGTGGAGTTTTCCTACAATAATAGTTTTCAGAGTTTGATAGGCATGGCTCCTTTCTAGGAACTGTATGGTAGAGAGTGTAGGACACCTCTTAGTTGGGACAGGTTAGAGGATAGGGTTTCTCTTGGGAAACTTTATTGTAGGACATGGAGCAGCAGGTGGTTATGATCAGAAAGAGACTGTAAGAGGCACAAGATAGACAGAAGAAGTATGCAGATCAGCATAGGACTGACTGTAGTTTTGATGTGGGCATGAAGGTTTTCCTTCGTGTCAGGCCACATAAGATCCCTATCCATTATGAAAAAGGTTCTAAGTTAGCTCCTAGATTCATGGGCCCCTTTGAGATCTTGGAGTGTATCGGTCCTTTGGCCTACTGTCTAGCGTTTCCACCTAGCTTGTCTCACATCCATGATGTGTTTCATGTTTCAGTACTTAGGAGATATATTGCAGACCCTTCTCATGTGCTAGATTGGACCTCATTGTACGTGCAGGATCAGGGGTAGGTGATGGTGGAGCCCATTCACATTATAGAGTGCAGGACCTTGGGCCTTCGAGGTAGAGAGATTGACCAGGTTCAGGTGCAGTGGGACAGATATGACGAGACTACGGCTACATGGGAGGATGCTACTTTGTTACGAGTTCAGTTTCCACACCTATTCCAGTGACTTCCAGGAGGAAGTCAAGTCTAAGGGGAGGGGGATGTAGTGCCCACTTCCCTCTGACACCTTTTTGTTATTGATTATGATATTGTTGACTATACTTATGAACATTATTGTAGCTTTTGATTTGGCATGATGTTAGATGTTAGAGATCATGGACTATTGTTGATTTTGATTCACATATGATGCATGTGGATTATTGGAGACATTTTATATTGATGTTGTTATGATGTTGACATGGTTATATGTGTATGTGTGTGTGTGTGTGTGTGTGTGTGTGTGTTTGGACATGTGTTATTTCATCATATCAAGTAAACCTAGAAAATTGAACTAATCTTGTGATCATATGGTTATTGATGAAATTTTAAAGGAGATGGTTACTTGCTTGGATGATGTTGTGATTCATTATATATAGATGATAATTTGGAGTTATATTTTATATTTATTTTGGATGTTTTGATTTGGCAACAAGTCCAAAGGAGGTATTTGTGTTTTGCAGGTAAACATGTCACAACAAACATCGGGGGATTGGAGACCAACCACATTGGAATTCTAGATGAATTCAACAAGGGTCACCATGGACAACATGTATTTTTTTTTGTGTATGTTGAATTTTTGTTAGGGGTTCCCATGGGGGGAATCACCTTTAAATGTGACCAAGGGGTTATGTGTATTCTTTTATTTAGTTTCTTTTGTTTAAATTTTAGTATGTGGATTTTAGTGATGTATTTTCCCCTTTATTATTTATTTTATTTGTGTCTAGATTAGTGAGTAATCATGTTGTTAAATAAATTAATATGGGTCAAAAGAATACATTTATTAGAGCTGATGGCTCTTGGATTATGTGTTGTAAGTAATGTGTAAGTAGCTTTGAGTGTGAAACACTCCACCTTCCTTTTGAAATTCGGATCTTTCCTTAGGGGCTGATTTTGGAGGCTTGTGGGACAAGTTAAACTTGTCCCACACCTCTTAAATTGCTACACCAACCCTACCTATGGGTTGGGGAGTCAAAATTAGGCCTCATTATGTATTTTTAGAAAGCAAGTTTTAAGTTTTTATTGCACCTTCTTGCATGAAATTAAATTTTGGTCCTTGGGGTGTGGACTTGGATTGTGTGTGTAAGTAAAAGGTCATTTATTCACCCACATTTTTAATTGTGCTTTGGAGTTTGAAGTTGACATGTGAGGTGGAGTTGAGGATGAGTGATGTGGCATCCTACATGGAGCCACCTCATCCTCCTCTCTCCCTTTTCTATTTATTTGAAAAAAATTGTTGTTTTAGGGGTTACTTAATTTGGTTTTATGCTCTTGCAATTTTGAAAAAGATTAGAGGATTTTACTGCTTATGGATTGTTGCAGCTTTTTAACTGTTTGGATTTGAAGAAACTTGTTGTTGAACTTTTGGATCAAGCTCTATCATGGAGAGGTAGGAGCTTGACTCTTGTAAAAAGGTTTTCTTTTGGTATTGTGCTTATGTGAATGTTTATGAATGTTTGGTATGTTTGTTGGTTGGTTGGGTAGATTGCCTAGGTGTGGTGTAGGAGAGTACTATGGTGATATTTAGTGGGGAGGCATAAGAGTTGTGGGGAGGCATAATATTTATTTGTGGAGGGATTTTGGGTTGGGTGTTCCACCTTGGACAAGAAATAGCTTAAATTTCTTACTTTTGGGGGGAGGCATAAGAGAATCGGGAGGTATAAGAGATACTTGGGGGAGGCATAAGAGTATTATGGGGTTTGAGATGAACATTTTGGTAGTTTTTTAAGTTGTTCACCCATTCCCCATTGGAAGGTATAAGCATCTTCCCCCATAGATCTTGCTCTTTTGGCCTTTGTGTGATGAGGCCTTGTATATTTTGTTATTATCCTTCTTGTGACTGTAACTACATTTTATTTTGGACTATGATATGATTATGAAATCTATTTTGTGTTGTGGAAGTTTGTCTTGTTGCCATGAGTTGAATGTATTTCCTATTGTAATGTGGTTGGAGCTTGGGGGCCAATGAGGAGGATGACTTCTCCTCTTCATTGGAATTCTGGTTGGGTGGAGAGCATTGCCTCTCCACTTGTTTTGGTTGTGACCAATTTGAACCATGACAGATCTTCCTTGTTGTTTTACATGGAGCTTATGTGATGAAAATTTTTGTAGTTCTCCTAGGGTCCTTTATTGAGAAATTTCCCACTTTAAGTGGATGGAATTGTAATAATATTTGTAGTGAAAATTTGTTCTATTTTTTGATCTGAAAGTTATGTTTGTATGTGAAAAAGGAATGAGAAATATTTATTTTGTAAGTTGTCTTTTGGTGAACATAAAAGAAGTTGTAAAGGAAAATATCTCATTTTAATAGAAGTTGATTTACTTTATACAAAACGGAGTTTCCCCTACTTGTAAATCTGTTGAATGAAATACCTTTGCAAACTCTCTATTTGAAGGATGGAAAAGTATGTGCTAGGAAGTATTACCTTCCTTTGTATTACTTGAAAGGCATAATTTGAAAATAGAACTACATTCTTGCTCTCCACGCATTAATTAAAGTAAAGTTAAAAATTGTAAAATTGGAATGGAATGAGCTTAAATGTTTAAAGTGTGGAAAATGAAATAGATAAATTTCCAGTTTTAAATATGTAGATCTTTGTTAGATTGTTTCAAACCTATAAATCAATATCAGAAAAACATATAGAGTACCCTGTAACAATGAAAGTCAAAATGAAAATTTAAAATGAACTAAGGATGAACAAATCACATTATGAAACAATTGCATTTCCCTAGTAATTTATTCAGAACTCTAGTAATCGGGCAACAGGCATAATAATGTGGTTTCACAAAAAAGAAAAGAAATTTGTATTGTAATCTCAACCGTTAATCAATTAATCCTTGAAATCCATTCAAGTACATTTCTCCACACCTTTTTGGTGTGTTGAAGAAGAAAAAATAGCGAATTAGACCAATTGTGGTTGTTGAAAAAGTTTAGTTCACATTTTAATGGCACGAAAGACTTTTTCATAAATTTCACCCATCTAAGTTTATTGAAAATAATATTTGTGCTTCCTATGCAAAGAGGAGTTTGATCCCTTTCCAAAAGTCCTTATTTTCTCAAATCCAAGATTCCATTTAAGATTTATGGCCTTCTGAAGCTTTTACTTCGTTTGATTTAAAAAAAAAGAGGGACATTTTTGTAAATCTGATCTGCGAACCTGAAACTTACTTAGGGAACTTTTTTCAAAAATGAAAAAAGTCACAAGTTCCTCCATGGCACCGTAATCCTACATCCTTTTCTTTAAAAAAACACCTCTACGAGTTTGCGGGCCTGCATTATCAAACTTTCCTTTTAAAAAACAAAATGGGCACAAAATCTTAAGTCACCCCATCGACCCGCCTTGCCATAGATCATTGTTGGACTCACACGTGGCTTCACTTGGCGTCGGCGGAGGTGTGGGTTATTTTTAACCTTCACGGTTTTTAACACAAATGCCAATATTTCTAAGTTTTCCCCGATGGTCCACTTCCCCGCTTGAAATTTTGGGCATGAAATGTGGCATCTCTGGGTGTCGGCAAAGGCATGACTCATTTTAAAACCTTTTTCCTTTTTTAACAAAGTTAGAATCCAAGTTTTCTTCAATGACCCTCCTTCTCATGTGGGCTTAAAAGTGTGCCACGTGTCCCTTGCAGGTTGGAAAAAATTTCTTCCCTTGGCCCGCCTTTTGGAAAAAAAAATTCCCTATGCCCACAAGGCTGCCTTTGGGAAAATTTTATTCCCTAGGCCCACATGCCCGCCCTTGGGAAAAAAAATTTCCCCAAGCCCGCAGGCCCGCCGACCTGTAACTTAAGAAATGTGAGGAGTTAGGAGGACTTCTTTATATCATTAGAAAGAGGAAGAAATTTCCTATCTAAGGGAAATGTTTTCAAGAAACCCTAAGCATGTTAAATAAGTGAAAAATCAGGTTGAAGTGCAAAGATGAGCTTGAGAGTGGGTAAATGGCCAATTACCCTTTTTTAACTTAATGTGTAACTCTAAAGCATGGGTTGACCATTTTAAGGGGTCACACTAGGGGATAACTAAATGTGTTTCTATCTCATATAAATAATAACCTTGGGTATTGTTTAGACCTAGTGAAATTAAAAACCTTTGGCATTTAATTGCTTTGGCCCCTTTGACCCTCTAAAATTAATTAAGGAATATTTAACTATAGTGTTAATTTAATTATTTATTAAGTTAACACCTACGAGAAATTTAACTATTATAATCATTAATTTTGTAATGTGGATCTATTATTTGTTACAACGGAACAAATTTCATTTATTAAATTATAATTGACTTTGAATCTGTGTTGTGACAATTATTGCTTGAAGCCTGGTAGTGGTCACACTTTACAAAGAAAAAATAAAATTATTCCATAATTTTTCTATCTAAACCTAGGTTGTTCTTGGGTCTCGAGTGGTCATTTTAGTGGGCATTACATAACAAGTACTATCTAAATTTATGAGGCATATAGATCATTAAAAAAGCTTTGCGCTCTGTAGTTGTATAATCAACTATCTACATCCTATCTATTATTCAAAGAGATAATCAATTGTTTACATCTTTTGAACATTAAGTGTAAATTTTCACAATGATCTTTAACAAGTCCATACACCATCTAATCATCTACATAAACCTGTAAGAATTTGTGAATAAATTCCTTGAACACTTGAATAACTATACATGAAACTACATCAAGCATGTTTTTTAGACCAAAAGGCATCATAGTATAGGTAGAGCTACCCCATTCAGTAGTAAAATTAGTCTTTTCCTGATCATCTTGGGTAATCCTAACCTGATGATAACCAGAAAACCCATCTGCAAATGAATAGATTTCACGCCTTACAACACCTTCTAGTATTTCCTCAGCGAATGGTGTAGGAAAGGGATCAGTTACACATAAAACATTCAAATCCCTGTAGTCCACATAGATCCTAATCCTTCCATCCTTCTTGATATTGATCACCATTGGACTAACCCATTCTGACTCGTCGAGGGGCTTGATGATTCCAAACTTCAAAATTTTGTCAATATCTTCTTTGACCTTTATGTGCAAGTTGGGGTTCATCCTGTAGGGTCTCTTTCAAACTGGGTGTGTAGCCTCTTTAATTTTTATTTTCATCTCCCCTAATGATTCATGCATGCCTTTAAGTTCATGGTACCCTCGATGCAATAAGTCCTGATAATCCCATAGTAACTCCATGATTTTTGCCACTTCAGCATCTGACCAATAGTCTCTAATTATTGATTCCTTAGGCTTAACATCTGATCCAATATTAACTTTATTTGTCTTCATAGGTCAAGATAGGCACCCGTCATCTTATTTGCACTGTCCAACACCTCACGTCTACCTATTGAATGGTTTCCATCCAGATTTTCTTCTTCCTCATCATCCAGTAAGTAGACCATTTTTCATTTTTCTTTCTTAAGGAAAGTGCACTGAACTAGTGTGGCATCAACCTCTATTTCTTCCACAAAACATGTCCTAAGTTTCCTTCATCTAATAAATCCTGAAGGATTTCTTTAGCCTTGGCACTATCTCCCATAATTAAGCATTTTATGACTTTTAATGCTTCTTCCACCATAGGCTTGGTAGAGATGAATTCAAACGTTTGAGTCATTTTGGAAATTAAATCCTACCAATTTCTAGTCTCTCTATGAAGTTCGGTATAGACATACCAATCATGCACACAACCTTGTAAAGTGGAATAATACTTGTGCATCCAGAGAAAAGGTGGTAAATCTTCTTGGCCCTTTTTCCAGAGGCTCTCACACTTTTGAATGTGGTCTTGAACAGTTTAACTACCATAATAAATATAGATTTGAGTAGGTGCATTTCTTCTGAAGAACCTATTAGCAAGATCAATCCTAATTTCATTCCATCCTACAATATTATACTTGGGGACTACCCACCAATGCACTACTATCCCACATAGGGTATATGCTAGCATATTGCTTCTCTCTAATGGGTATATCCACTATTATTCCATGGCACCCATGGATACCATATGATCTCCTTCTCTAGTGTAACAAGGTACCGAGTTGTTACCTATTCTCATGATATAACGTGGTTTTTTGTCCTTAGGAAATATGCTCTTTATTGCACACCCTACCAAATCATAAGTGATATAAGCCTAGTTATCACAAGCAACACTTGTAGTATCACTAATAGAATGTGCATCCTCCCACTAAAGGATTCCATATTTACATGGTTCAAGCACTTTTGGATCTCGGATGGCACGTACATAAATCTTATTCAGGTCTTCTTCACTCAAGGGCTCAACATAGGGCACAAATTTTCCATCTGTTAAAGGGATAATAACTCTCTCGTCCTTGTTTTCAAAACTGATATAACCCTTGTTGAATCAAAGATCAACATTATTTGCATAGGACCAAGGACACCCTAATAGATCTGGGAAGATATCTGACTTTGCCAACGCTAAAACCTAAAAATATCCAGTGAACATGGCTCCTTGCATGGTAATGGATGCATCTTTTAAAACTCTGATGGGGGTGGCCTTAGTTTGGTTAGCCATGAACAATACATTCGAGGATGGCTGCAATGGAGGTCTCCCCATTTGTACCCATGCATCTAAGGTAAGAACATTGACTTCCACACATGTATCAATTAGTATATTACTCAATAGCCACACATCCACAACAACATTCAGAGTGATTTCCTTGTCATAATCTAGGCTATGAGGGGGAAGATTTAATAGCCACACATCCACAACAACATTCAGAGTGATTTCCTTGTCATAATCTAGGCTATGAGGGGGAATATTTTCATGCATGATTTGTTGTCCAGTCTCAGTACTTGCATGTGGAATATTTCCTTTTAACCAATTCCCCAATAGTGCAACGATGTTTTCTAGGAGAAACAATTTACACACTTCTCTCAAGTCATCCATATCAGTTTGGACCATTTTTTATGCTTTCTCTTACTCCATCTTCTTTGATTACTAATTTAAATACTGTATTTCTCCTTGAATATTCTTGAGTACTTTCATGGTTTCTTGGTAAACCTCATTCTAATGAGAGGGATCTAAGTACCGTGCATGTAGAACCTCTTCCTTAGTGATGGTATGCCTCTATTGCAATGCTTCTTTGGCATGTGCTGCTTCAACACGGGTCATGATATTTACCTGAAATGCCTCATATTCTACTTCCAACTTGGGCATCCAATGATTTTCCATAGCACATTGTATCCTAACCATCCCTACACCTTTGTTTTCTTATTTATGTTGCTTACTAAGATGCTCATACATCTCTAGGCATTCCTGATAACTCTGATTCTTTCCAATAAAAGAGCATGTAATATTCTGAGGAAATTCATGCCTATAGTGGTTAGAAGATCCGCATGTATAACATGTTCCGTGAGGGAACTCACCTCGTCTGCCACCACAGCCTTTTCCTCTATATCCACCACTGTATCCTCGACCTCTACTATGACTTCCTTCAAAATTCCCTTCATTCCGCTCACCGTGTGCTTGATTGTGATCTCGATCTTGATGCTCATTCTTTCCTTTAGAGTATCTGAAACTCCCGTCTTTCATACATCAATATCTATAGCATCCTAGATATGAACAATAATCTGACAATCCTCTATGTCATGAGTCATGAACCTTCAAATTTTACAGTAACAACAAATGTTCTTCATTATCATGCATTGTAGTAATGGGCAGCGGGTAGCATCATGGTTTAAACGACATATCTCATAATCCAACAACAATAAATGCACTGATTTACGGGGAAAAATATCCTTTGTGTGACCTTCCACTTCAAAATTTGTGCACCAAACTTCTGTGCGTGTCTCGTGTGCTGAACTCGTTGATAGTTTCTCTAGCTATTTTACCATTGTTGCGATCTCTACTTCTAAGAATGGGCTTACCCCAGTGTCTATGCTTCCAACTTCCTTAGCACGTAAAGTTGATTTAAGTGCTTCATGTGGATCAGTGTATTTTTTATGTGATAACGCTCTCCTAAACGGTGTAATGAGACCTCCAACAAACCATTGTGCATGTTTTCCTGCTTGAATATCATAAGACAACTTAGATAACAACATTTTGAAATTGGCATCATACTCTCTAACACTCTCAGTAGTTCCTTTCTTAATATCCTTTACCGCACTTATACTCTTCTTCTTCTCAAACTCATGGATGTGAAACTCTTCAAGAAAACCATATTTTAAAGTTGCATAGTCTACGCGAGTCTGATCATGGTCAAACTTTATGTACCAACTATGTGTGCACCCTTGTAACGTAGTATAAAAATGACTTTCCCTACACTCAAAAGCCTTGATTCCTTTTGCATTCCATAGTATTTCAAACATGTGTACATGTCTAGCAGCATCTTCTATGCCCCTATACTATGGAAGATGAAGACACATCTCCATGTCAATATTCTGGTGTTGGAGTAGACCTTGCCCACCTGATTCATAACCTCCTATGTTTTTCCTACCTATAGAACCACCAGATCCACTAGATCTAGAGCCACCTATACCTCCTGATCCCAAACTTGTAGATGGGGTCAAACCAAAATATGTACTTCCCTGTGTCCCAATAGTATTAATGAACTATACCCTAATAGTCTGCAAATTGTTACTACTCCCACAAGAGAGTCCAAAAATATGCACGCCTAAATTTAGTGTAGATTATACACCCAAAAAGGCACTCCCATATAACAATGAATCCGTTTACATTTCCATCATTGTACTTCTTATATCACTCACTCTTACTCTCCCACTACTTGAATTGGCTTACTGACTATTTTTTGTACTATATACTAGAAGACCAAGCGCAAGGGAAAAGTTACTAGGTGGATTCAGATGCACACACATGGCTCAAGTCATTTCTACTAGCGCTCTTCTATGTGAGGCCGAGGATGGTTCCCTATCATGATTTACCAAATGGGGAAGTTCCTGATGCTTGGGTTCCATGTCTTCTACGTGAACTTCAACTCCTTCCCAAAATATCTTTCTCCATAATTTCATTTTCTCTGCAACCTCTTTTTGCTTCTATACTACCCTCTCACATGCCTCATTATACTCAAGCCACCTTTCTTCTCTCTACCTCTCTACCGCTAGGTCTGCCATCTTTCTCCAAGCCTGCTCTTGCCGTTATGCGTGATGGGGTTTAGTTAGCCATCGATTTACTCTCCAAGTTTAGGGTTACCATTAGAATTTTTATCGCCAGTGGAATGCCTTATATATGAGTTCCCCTGGGATATCATAAAAATTGGAAGTCAGCTACCTCTGAGCATGAATAAGTGGAAATTGAGTACTCCAAGATATAGCTATTCAAAACACCATGTATCCACAACACGAGTCCAACTTAGATCAGCATCATAAAGGGCCTTAAATTCTTCCTGTGTTCAGATAACTATGTGATACCTCCAATTCCATTTAGAAACATAAGAAACTAACCACTCTTATAGTTCTATCAGAAAGATAACAAAGAAGCTCTTATACAAACAGTCATACAAATTCAGCTCCACCCACGTGCGTGCATTAAAATCAGATCTAGTGTTGAACCTCTGTGCATATTCTTCTTCCAAGTCATGTATCCACTCCTCAAAACTTGCTAGGGTCAACCGGTATGTCTTCATCTCAAACCATCCTGAAAAAAACTAAAAAAGAGGTCCTAACAATGGAACTAGTGATGTAGTTTAGAATTTACCAGTAAAAGCCCTGGTGCGCTGACATATCACTCGGGCTAGACCAAGCACTCACCTGAAGCACACAAAGCTACCAGGCCCCTCTTTAGGGTTTTTGTTGGAAGATGTAAATGTGATGAAGACTTAAAGAATTAAGATCCATGGCTAATATATCATTCTACAATGAATATTCAGATATAGATCTAGAGAATAACAGACTTAAAAGATAACCATGATGAAATCAAGCATGCAATAACTAATTATTCTCAAGATTTGTTACTTTGATTCATCCAATACACTTCATTGCATTAAAGATGATAACTACACATAAGATTATTATAATATATAATACCATAGTTTATGCACGCATCAAATTTTGTAACATAACCTCACAATAACTCAGTTCTCACATACTACCTCTCTATATCTATCTTTGTATATCCATCTAACATACTACATAGTTCACTACACATTTATAAGGGTGGAGACTTTCCCTTTATCGATTATCTAGTCCCAAAATAGGTCGCATGCTATTATTATCCATGCGTTGTTACAATACTCGCCACACATGCAAATGCGCTAACAATAGACTTCTTCTAGTTAACTGTCAGTAGTAAATCTATTCTCAGCTTGTACCCATACAAAGTTCTTCATTGATCCTCCAAAAATATCCAATACAAGTTGTGCAAGTCTTTAAACAGTTTGTGTGCTCTGCACACCATCTTCCAAAAATAGATCCTCATCATGAAAATGGCGAAGTCCTGAATATGTCTCTGTTGTCAATGCGTGATTCCTTCCCGATGCTTCCATGCATTTGAATGTGCTCTACCCTTCCACATGAACCTTTTGTATGTTTTTCACTAAGTTCTATATTTTTCTAACCAACAACTATTGTAAATATTATTGGATTTTGGAGATTACAGAGAGTACATCAAGGAGAAATTTGGGGTGGTGCTAGTTTTTATTATGGATGACACTTGGTGCAATCTAGAAAATATAAATAGAACTACTGACTATCTACGTATTTTTTTTAGGATCTTGGAGAGGGTTTTCTTCTCCTTGGTTTGTTGGTTGAGGAGCTTGTCTCTCTTGTTAAATTTTATTTAACTTCCCTTTTGGTCATGTTTCTTTTTCTTGCTCATCCTTTGTTTCTTTCATGATGTATCTTTCATTGTAAGGCTTCTAGGATCAATAATCCATTTTTTTACCTAATCTAATAAAAAATAATATTGGATGTTGGTTCTTCCATTCTAGGTTAACAATTCTCTTTATCTATGATAATGAATTTTTAAGCTTTATTCATATTTTCTTCAACCAGGTAGGTCATAGTTCAAGGTGATTTCCTAACATTATTTCTTTTACCTAATATATAAAACTTATAAACTTATACAATTTATCATTGGTTTTTCCATAACATGAACTCCCACTTATGTTCTATGGGATTGTTTTTGGATATTATCCTCATTTTCATGTTCCGTTTCATGTCAATATTTTCAATATTTTTTTCACTGTTTGGATTTTTATGCGAAGGATTATATTGAAATTGATCCCAATTTAATTTGATTATATCATAGTCAAGTCCAATATCACTATATATTTCATGAAATAGTTTATACAATCATAACTATTAAAAATAAATTTCCATGAATTGTCATATATCTTTTTCTGGATGTTGCCAAACCCTATCCATACCCCTACAATAAAAATTATTTGTACTGGTCTCTACTTCTCTCCCTATCTAAATCATAGAATTGAATAGCCAATATTTACCATCCTCAATGAGTGGTACATGTTTCATGATGTGCGGTATTTCCTTGTATCCATCAATTATTTATGTTACAAGTGTTTGAAATTCATCATCCTTTTTTAGTAGTGGTTTAAAAATGTTTTCCCCAATATTCAATTATATTCAAATTCTATTGCACTCAACAGAAGTAAATTTTGGTAACATGTGCCATGTCTATATTGAATCGATATATCTTTAAATATATTTTTCATGTAGTTAGTTTATATACTCTTTTTAAATAGGTTCTTATGGGTATTCAATTTTTTTGCAAGAACCATTAAAACTTGCTTATATTTTTCAAAACATTTTTTTCATTTTTAGCAAACTAAACAATGTATATTATTACAACATGTTTAAAAGTAGAATTAGTTTCCAATCTATATTTATATAATATAATTTAAACAAATTATAATAATGAGTGTTGACATGGTCATTATTTCTATTTGGATCCAATTTTTAGATTATTTCTCATGATTTGTGTATAGTTTTGATCCTCTAAGATGTAGAGGAAATGGGGAGTTGTACCTTTATTAATATTGATGTAGGCATACTTTTAGTGGTGCATTTTTGTTAGTTTGTGAATATTAAGGTTTTCCAACTTTATGTTTGGTTGTTTTGGAGGAATAGTACATAACACTGGTTCTCCTAAATTATCTCGATGTAAGTTACTTTGATAGGTTGGATCAACCTCCATTTATAATAATTCAAAACTTATGAATTTATATCACCATTAACTAGAAAAATAAACTATGCTTATTCACATTTTTGTATATTAAATAGATTTTCATTTTAAAAATCCAATTCCATTTGAATGGAGGGTAGATATAAAATACTTGAAATTCTTCACTTGAAATCAATCAAAAAGATGAGGTTATTATTTAGCAATTGATTGCATATTGTAACTATTTGGCTACATACTACAACCATTAGACTACATTTTTTGGACATTTAAAACTAGAAACAAGATTTCTGTGAATTTTCGTGCCATATACTCTATAGTTATGTAACTAGTTAGTTGTACTTCATAGACATATAATTGCATGTGTCATTTCACTTTTTTAATTAACCTCTCAAATTTTATGCATTTTTCCAATATAACTATATAACTTTCACTCATATTCACTATGATTTTGAAACACATATTTGAATATTCACTAAAAAAAATACAAGGGAATTTTAGTAAGAGATTTAAAATATACCATGTATTAATTTTATGTTATTGAATATATTTATGTTAGTAATTATTCTTACATACAAAATATATTTTCTCTTTTTACCATAGGCATGCACTATATATACACATGATGTGATGATCCACATAATTTACTAATTGTTCATATTTATATACTAGAATGATTTAATTGATATGCATTCTTTAAATATGGTGTGACCTCAAATTATTCCATCCTTGTAAAGAAAATATCATAAAATTTCATTTATATTCTCCAAAAGTAGGTTATTTTTGAAGCACACAAAAATCATATCTTAGGAATCTACTACATGTATAGTTATGTGATGTGCACCTTCATATGGATTCCACACCCGAATTTGATCAAAATAGGTCTTGGTAAATTTTATTTTTTATTTATTTTTCTAGTCTATAGAGTCCATATATAGTTTTGCATACAACCATAAGAAACCATGCACATGTGTACATTCTATATTTTTTCATTTTTATCGACACAAAAAATATATTGTTTTCATATACTCATGTCCTCTATCTTCATATACTCATCTGGTACATCTCTAATTGAATCATTATATTTTATATGGGGATGTGTGAAGCGATTATACAAGAATGTGATCCATGAGCAACACTCATGATATGTAATATTGTTTGCAACATCAAAATGTTGTTTTTAAGTGTTTGTAGGTCTAGGGTGTCATTGGGAGTCATTAAGTGTTGTTAGTTTTGTTCAAGTCCTTCATAATTTTAAATTTTACATTTTCCCTCGAATAATGAAAATTTTCATTTTGAAGGTCATTTTGTCCTTGTTTAGGATTTTTAATGAGCTCTATGGGTCATTTATGGAGTTTCAATCCTATAATAGAGCTTATAAAGGCCTATGAGTCATAATTAATGTTTAGGAGATAAGAAATTTGAGTTCTGACAAGTATCCTAGTGTTGTTTAAATTACAAAACATGTGAACAAGAGGCCTTAAGGGCTTGTATTTGGTTGCAAAATAATTGAAGCACTATAAAATTAAAAATGTCTAGTTTTTATCATTCCATTCGAATTAAAACTAATGGAGGAATTCCAAGAAGAAATTTTGAGAACAAAAATTGGTTTGCAAATAATTTGTGCACAGAATTCAAATCTATTAATGTGCAATTTAGTGATTACTAGTCTCATAATTTTCTACTGGAAGATAAAATTTGGTTAATAAGAGTATTTTTAGTATTGATGCATTTTATCTTTTAATTATATAAAATAATAGTGTTAGTTTTAAGTTTTAATCAATTTACACAATCGGACTATAACAAGCAATTTGAGTGTGAAATGTATGCTAGTTTGTGATTTTTTTGTGATACTTGATCAAGAGGGTAGAGAAAGTGATTGAGTAGAGGATATGTCAAAGGAACATACCTCCAAGCATTTTAATAAAACTGTGAAAGTGTCTATTTCATCTTAATTTTTTAGAAATATAAGAAGAGAACTGAGAAAACCTTGTTCCTAAGGGGCATAACAGTAAATTTTAAGATCAATTTCAAATTTTGAAGACATAATAATCCTCACTGTCAAGGTCAACACATGGCCGAGGTCAGTATAGGTACTTGGTGAAAATTTTAAGTCTTGAAATTGAATTTTCTTCATTTTACCAGTTTTGTAGGAAATCCTACCCAGGGTTTAGCGAGGGTTTGATGTTTAAAGGACTTAATGGTGGAATTAGGATATGAAATTTTGTGAATTTGATCTTAGCACATTCCTCTCACTGAATTTGAATCAGTACTAGATTTTTTACATTTCATAATAGTCATGTTCTCCTAGAGTTGAGACAATCAAAAGACCTAATTAGAGGAATGTAACAATGGATTTGGGAGAATTGTTGGAATAAAATCACTTTGAAATTTTGGACACAAGAAGAAGAAATAAATGGGTATATTTATTGGTAATTTTTTTTAATATAAGTTCTTGATTCAAAACTTAGGGTTGTAAAACACTATAGGCAGGGCTAGAAGGAATCAAAACAAAGGAAGGAGTGAAGGTGGAAGTAACACTTAGGAAGGGAGTTTAATTGTAACATTAACCTTGCACCTTAAGATGAAAATTTGGTTCCTATAAATTATTTTTGTTTTTCCTGGAAGTGTGTAGTTTCTCCTTACCACCAACTCACCCGTGGAATGCTCTTAAGAAGCATTGTGAGGGAAGTTATGAGAAAAGGGAAGAGAATTGAAGCTAGCATTTGTATTGTATCCCTTTTATGATTGAATAGGCATTGTATGAAGTTTATTAATAGGGTTTAATAATATTCTAGGCATAAATATGGGTTCAAGGTAAGTTTTGGATAATGACGGAACAAATTTTTACTCAGAAAAGTCATAATTTTCTTAGTGAAAAGGCATTTTTTGAGTTTTTGGCTCAATCTAACATTTTGGGTTGTTTATAAGTGATTAGGCTATGAATCATTTGGTATTATAACATGAAATAAATGCTTGAAAATAAGAAAATATTGTTTTGATAAATGATTACATGTTGGTAATAAAGAAGACAAGATGGTCTATGTTAGAGAAGAAATAATGACATCTTTAGAAGAGAATATGGATAGGATGATGAAAATATTGATGATCATGTTGGAAGAAAAAGAGGAATCACAAAGAATAATGAGAGTAGAGATGAGTCTCATGAAAATAAATGGGACAAATAGAAGAGTGCAATTTTCACAAGTGTTACAAGTGTTAGAGATTTGCAGGATACAAAGCATATGAGTATCATGCAATGCATGCAAGGATACATTTTTTTGAAGAATATATTGATCCTATTATTCATAAAGAAGGCAAGTCTATTTTTTCAGAAGAGTTCTATTGAAACCAAGCAAGGTAATGCATGATGTAACTCAAATAAGGAATTTTTTTAGAGCTAGGTGTAATACTAAAGGAAAATGTTGTAATATGATTATAGATAGTGGAAGTACTAAAAATTTGGTTTCTTCTAAAACGGTAGAGAATTTGGGACTAAAAAACAATGCACCCTAATCCATATCAAGTATATTGGATGTAAGAAGGTCATCATGTCTTGGTTAGAGAACAATATTAGGTATAATTTCATATTGGAATATATAAGGACAAAGTAGTGTGTGATTTGGTACCTATGGATATGTGTCATGTGTTTTTGGGAAAAACATGGCAATATGACAGAAAAGTAGTGCATGATGGTAAGAAGAACACATATAATATTGTGAGAAAAATGGAAAGAAGCATACTTTTTTTTCCTTTACATGTGTTAAACAAGAGCCACAAGCAGGGATGGTTATGATGATGTTAGCTAAGAAATTATTGATGGGAACTAAGGAAGCATGCAAAGAGGCACTTATAAGGGTTGTTAAACCTTATATTTATTATTTAAATTTTGATTTGGATGATAATAGTGCAGGTATGGAAGAGAAGGAAGATTTTTAGTTTTGTGGGAAACCAAGAAAGCTTGAGAAAAAAAGGATAACTAGGAGGAAATGATAAGTCAAAAGAATAAAACAAGTGAACAAGAATATGGAGAGGTCTTAGAAGAGGACTTAAACATGTTTCTACAAATTTATGATGACAAGGATGGTATGGTACAAAAAAAGGAATCTAGGAAATAAAGTGAAGAGAATTCTAAGGAAGATATGATAGAAATGAAATATGCAACAACAATAGAGGATGAAAATCATGTTTGTGAAGAGGATATGATGGCCTCCAGGAAAGAGGAGGCCAAGAAAGATGAATTTGGTGCATTAAAACAAGGAAGAGTGAAGAAGCACATGATGAAGAGATTATAGACCCAAAGGAAGGTATAATAGATGATAAGTTAGCAGATGTAATTGATGGAGGTGATGAGGAAAAGAAACTTGAGGAAGGTACAATGGAAATGTTGCATGAATAAATCATGAGTAAGGATGAGCAAGATCAAGTCATGAAGAATATGGAAGTGGCACGGAATCCTCTTATTTACCAAACTAACATTTCTTTCATATTTGAATATGTGGGTACAAGTGGGATGAATGATGGTGTGGATCATTTAATAAGAGGTATGAAGAACATAGTGTGGAGAGGAGAAACTGAACACAATTTTCAAAAGAAAGTGATAAAAGAAGGTGAAAGGAAAGAAGGTTTTGCATATATCAAAAGAAAATAAAACCACGAAGAGCTTTTAGGAGCAATAAAATTAAGAAATGTTGAGAAAGAAATAGAAAATATTCAAATAAGGAAGAAATCAAAACTTGAGAGAGAAGAAAAAAAATGAAAGATGGAGGAAATTAGACCAAGAAGCCAAGAAAGTGCAAGAACAAGAACGAAACCTATGGGTAACAGCACCGAGTTGGGGGACCAAAAGGTGGTCTTAAGTGGACACATTTTTCTGAAAAATAAAAAAATTCAGCTTGTAGGAGTTATTTGAAATAGTTACGCTCAAAATTGGAAGATGTTCTATAAATATGAATAGTAACATTTTGAGTCTAGTTTCTAAGCTACTAAATTTTATTAAAAATCGATAAATTTAAGTGGGTCAAATAACTAAAATACCAACAGGTTCTGCTATTTTTGTTAAAAAAACATAATAGAGTAATTTTTCTCCCCCCCACCATTTTTTGAGCACCATTTAGTAGCTTTGAAAACCCTTTGATAGAAAGATAGCTACAAGAATCTAGTTTGTGTTACAATCTTTATTAAGTTTTTTTTGGAAGTATTTACTTTTTTATGATTTTTCTAGTATAGAAATTTTATGTTTTGAAAAATAATAAAGCTCCAACCATGCCTCCCCCCCTAAATACCTAAAAAAATATCAAAAATTTGATTTTTTTGGTGAATAAGTATAGAATTAGGCCTAGTTTGTGCTATTATATATATTTTTTAATTTTGATGAGCCAAGAAAAAGATACATGATGAAAGATAGACATACTTAAAATTCAAAAAATAGCTATAAAAAGGCATAGTTAGAAAATAAATAATTTTGAAACCTTATATTTGTCAGAAAAATTTGAAAAATTATATTTTTAGAAAGAAGGAACTTTGTTCTACCTCGTGATATAATTTTATTTAAATGAATCGATTGTTTTATGTTGATTTATCATGGAGGAAGTGGAATATTTACATTTTCCAGCAAAAAATGTTATTTGTTGTGTTTTTGTAGGTCCATGCTTCAGGCTTCGGGATCCAAACCGGATCCCAAGCCTTGAGGAATGTCTTGGAAAAATTGATAACACAAAATGCGTACACATTATAACCCTAAAACCTGAACCATAAAAACTAAATCCTAACACCTAAACCTTAATCCTTAAATATTGAATCCTAAACCCTAAACTCTAAATCCTAAGCCTTGAACCCTACACCCTTATCCATGAGCCCTAAAATCTAAACCCTAAACACTAGACCATATACCCTATGCTGTAAACCCTAAACCCTAGACTCCGAGTCCTAAACCATAAACCCTAAACCTTAAGCCCTGAACTTTAAATCCTAAACCATAAAACATGAACCCTAAAGCCTGAACCCTGAACCATAAACCATAAACCCTAATCCCTAAACACTAAATCCTTACCCCTAAACCGTAAACCTTGATATGTAAACCCTAGCCATAAACACTATAACCTAAACCCTAAATAATAAAATGAAACCCTAAAGCCTAAACCATAACCTTGAATCATAAACCCTGAACCCTAAACCCTAAACCTTAAATCCTAAACATTGAGCCCTAAACCCTAAACCCTGAACCATACTTTATCAATATTTCTTAGTATCGTTCCTATAACCATCATTTATTTTTCTTATAGAACTACCTTTTTCATAAGAGGTGGGACATGTAACTAAATGGATATGACATCTACTTTGTGCCTTACAATGCATAGTACACATCTCTTCCTAACTTGTTTCTCCCCACATATACTTGCACTCCAAAATGTAAATTTCTTCACACTCTAAAACAAATTTCACTTTTCTCATATTTCAATGTAAAGTATAATGTAAGCCAGGATGACCCATTGGAAGTTGGAAAAAATAACCATCACAAGACAAACTTAATATTAAAGGAAACAAAAGAAACATAGAGAATATACCAATGTGGAGGTGTATGGCCATAACTAAATTTCTTGCAGTATCCTCTCCTCCAAAGAAAGAGAAAGTTCTTTTTCTCTTAAAATGGATATTAAATTTTAAAGAAATTCCTAAAGTGTTCAAAATAAACATAGAAAAAGGGGAATCACCTATTAAATCCCCTAGTAAATCAATCGCCTAGTAAATATTTCTTATTTAGTTCTAAATGGGGATCACCTAGCCTATGACTTAGTGACCTTCCATTAATTGATAATTCCTTATATGATAAACCAATGGATGCTTTCAAAATTACATTCAAAAAGATAGGGGTGGTCATCAATCCTAGTGAAGGGTGTGATGAGATTTTCAAACAACTTGAAATTCATATAGATTTAGAGGTCATAACACAAATTTACAAATATTTCTATGATTAAAAATGAAAGCCAAGTAACGGTGTCTCCGTGTATCCAAGGATCGAGGACTATTGGGGTTTTTGGAAGGATTGGACATTCAAGAATCTAACATTTCCCTCCTTTAAAATATCAAAAGATGAGAGACATCAAATTGTGATGACTCTCTTTGAATGTTCTACCTATGAATTTGATGAACCATTTTTAGTTGAATACTCTCTATCAATTACTAATAAGAATGGGTAAGACATAAAACATTACAGTGATTGAAATATTTCCCATGTGATGGGAAAAATAAGATAGCTATATTGGAAAATATTTGTTTTTACTACATTATTTTTGGGTATCTAGAATTTGCCTCCTTCAAAATATCAACAGATGAAAGGCATCAAAATGTGATGAATCTCTTTGAATATTGTTCCTACGAAGAAAATGAACATTTTTTAGTTGAATAATCTATCAATACTAATAAGTATGGGTAAGACACCGAACATTGCTATGAGTGAATAGGTGAGCCTAAACCTTGAGCCCTAAACCCTAAGCCCTAAACACTAACAAATAAACCCTAAACACTAAAAACTAGAACTCGAGTCTTAAACCATAAACCCTAAACCATGTGCCCTAAACCTAAAACCCTGACCCTTAAACCATAAACCATAATCCCTAAACCATATACCCTATACCCAATACCCTATACCCTAAACCCTACACACTAAACCATTAATCCAAAACCCTGAATCCTAAAACGTAAACAATAAACCCTGATCCCTAAACCCTAAGCCCTAAATTGTAATCCTTAAACCCCCAACCCTCAACCCTCAACCCTAAATTTTACACTTTAAACCCTAAATCTTAATTCTTAAACCCTTAACCTAAACTATAAACCCTAAATCCTATTTTTACTACCCAAACCCTAATCCCTAAACCATAAACCATAAACCCTAAAGCCTAATAGATGAGAGTTAAACCTTAAACCCTAAATCTTAAATGCTTAACCCTAAACCATAAACCCTAAGACCTGAAGCCTAAGCCCTCAACCCTCAACCCTCAAACCTAATTCATAATCCCTAAACCCTAAATGTTGAGCACTAAACCCTAAACCCTAAGGCTTAAAATAAAACCCTAAACAATGAACCCTCAAACCCTAAACCTTAACCCTAAACCATAAACACTAAACCG
Organism: Taxus chinensis; assembly: GCA_019776745.2. Lineage (NCBI taxonomy): Eukaryota > Viridiplantae > Streptophyta > Pinopsida > Cupressales > Taxaceae > Taxus > Taxus chinensis. The sequence continues at coordinate 174,598,092 of CM034151.1, forward strand.
TAAACCCTGAGCCCTAAATTATGAACCCTAAACCCTAAATGCTAACCCCTAAACCCTTAATACTGAGCCGTCAACCCTATATCCTAAATCCTGGTCCCTAAACCCTAAACCTTGAATCATGAGCTATGAACCCTAAACCCTATACCTTAAACCCTAAACCTTAAACCCTAAACAATAAACCCTAAACCCCAAACCCTTAGCCCAAAAACCTAAACCCTAAACACTAAATCCTAAAAAATAAACCCTTAGCCCTAAACCCTCAACCCTAAACCCTCAACGTTGAGCTCTGGGCCATGATCCCTAAAACCTAAACCTTGAGCCTTAAACCCTAAACCCTAAAACCAAAAACCTAAATAATGATCCCTAAAACCTAAACCTTAAACCCTAAACATTGAATCCCTAAACCTTAAACCTTAAATTCTAAACACTAAACCCTAAACCCTAAACGATGAAACATTAACCTTGAACCCTAATCCCAAAACCCAAAACTATAAACCCTAAACATTAAACATTAAACCTTAAACCTTTTTCCCTAAACCATGATCCTTGAACCGTAACACCTAAGCCCTAAACCTTGAGCCTTAAACCATAAACCCTAAACCATGAGCCCTAAATCCTAAATCTTGAACCATGAGGTTTGAACCCTAAACCCTGAGCCATAAATCCCAAACCTTGAGCCAAAAAACCTAAACCCTAAACCATAAACACTAAACCCTTAGTCCTAACCCCTAAACTCTCAACCCTAAGCTATTTGCCTTAAACCCTAAACCCTAAAACACAAACCCTAAATACTGAGCCCTAAAACCTAAACCCTAAACCCTAAACAAAGAATCCCTAAACTTTAAACCCTAAACCTTAAATTATAAACACTAAACCCTAAACTATGAAACCTAAATCCTGAACCCTGATCCCAAAATCCAAAACCCTAAATCCTAAACCATCAACCCCTAACCTTGATCTGAAAATCCTACACAATAAACTGTGAAACCTAAACCATGATCTCTAAACTATAAACCCTAAAACTTGAACCATAAGCCCTAAAAACTAAACACTAAATCCTAAACCATAACCCTTAAACACTAAACGTAAATCATAAACCCTAATCTAAATGAAATTCCTAATAAGATCATTTACCATGTTTCACTGTGTAGGGAATAATGTCTAAGGTGATCGACCAACTCATTTAGTTTTAATGAGAGACTACTTCCTCTGAAGGCCTAAAGTGAGGATATCATTTTAGTAAGTAGTAGACAAGCATCATAGAGCTAATTCATGGTCACTAAAGTGAATTATGGACAAAATTTCAGAATTATTACCAATTCAAGTAGTGGTAGGGAAAAAATGCAATCCATAAGGTCAAAAAACATACAAAATGACTATATGTTTTCGTAAATCAAAGATCGGCTACAATATATATGGCCTGAAAGTTATAAATCATTGCGGAAATTCTCAAAATGAGTAGGTACTGACCAAATTAGGTTTTGAAAAACTATTTTCTAGATTATAACTACCAGAGCTATGTGACCACTTCCATCAACTAAAAATTTAACCTAACATATTATATTTAATAAAATAAACTTAAAGTATAAGAAGTAATAAAAGTATTTACTTAACTTAGTAAATATGGATCCTCTAGGCCCTACTACACTTCATAGAGCTCAAAATGTGTACACATTTCATGGCACTAGAAACACATACACGTTATAACACGAGTGTGTTATAACGTATATGTGTTTTAGGTTTGGAAATTCTTGAGCCTAGAAAAACATAACGCGATGGCGTTATTACAAAATGTGATCACCTTTCATTCACTTTCAGTTTTTGTCCACTTTTTGGCCCCCTTACTTGGTGCACTTACCCCTATATGGGATGGAAAGGGTGATCAATAAGGATGATAAAGAACAATTTACTCAGTCCAATTTCTCTCTAAGTGTTGAGTGGACATGATTTATAACTCAGGAAGTAAAGGAGCAATCAAGACAAGATGATTATTGTAAGAAAAAGCTATTTTATTACAATATTGAGGAGTAAATGAACCAAAGAAGAAAAAGGGAATATTATATGGAAATTATAATAGCCATGAATGAGGAAAAATCATTTCATATGAACATGAAACAAGGGGATATTCTTAGGAATATGGTGAAGAAGACCCAAATAGTCTTAGAACTATTTTCTTGGTCAAGAACATGATCAATACAAGGATAAACAAGCACGTGAAAAACATGAAGGAGCCAATGAAGGAATTTAGGACATGGTATGTAATCAAGATCCAATTTGAGAAGATCATCATTAGTTAGAAACAAAGAAGGAAGAAGAATAAAAGCTAGCATGACATAAATTATGGGGAAATTTTCTCTTTCCCTTGGGAGTATGATGTAGGATCATCACTCCTGGCATGTAATTATTATTTGAAACATCAAATTTTTTGTTTTAAGTTTTTTTTATGTCTAGGGGTAATTGGGATTCATGAAGTGTTGTTAGTTTTTTTCTAGTCATTCAGAATGTTAAATTTTACAATTTCCATCCAAAAATGCAAATTTGAATTTTGAAGGCCATTTTGTCTTTGTATAGGATTTTTAATGAACTCTATGGGTCTTTATGGAATTTCAAGCATGTAATAGGACCTATAGAGGTTTAGAAGTCATAATGAGCCTATAGGATATAATAACTTGGGGTTCTAGTTAAGCATCCCAAAGTTTTGTCAAGAACTAAACATGTGACCAAGAGACCTTAAGGGCTTGTATTTGGTTTGAAACTAATTGAAGGAATATACAATGTAAAATGTAACTAATTGTCATCATTCCATTTTAATGATAACCAGAGGAGGAATTCCAAGAATATATTTTGAAAAGAAAAACTGGTTTGCAAACAGTTTATGTATGGGTTTCAAATCTATTCATGTGTAATTTAGTGATCACTAGTCTCACAAATTTCTATTGGAAGGTAATCTCAGGTTGATAAGATTATTATTTTTTATCTTGATTCAACATTTCTTGTAAATATATTAAATAAAAGTGTAAGTTTTTAGTTATAAACAATCTACACAGTTTGGTCACATGTAATTTGAGTGTGAAATGCATGCTAGTTTGTGATTTTGTGTGAGACTTGATCTAGAGGGTGGAGCAAGTGATAGAGTATAGAATATATAAAAGGAATTTACCTCCTGGAATTTTAATAAAAGTGTGAAATTATCTATTTGATCATAATTTTTTATAAATACATGAAGAGGATTGAGAAAACCTTGTTCCAAAGGGGTAGAGCAATGAATCTTAAGGTAAATTTCAAAGTTTTAAGACATTATAAGCAGCACTTTCAATTTTAACATGTGGAGGAGGTCAATATAGGTACCAAGAGCAACATTTAAGTCTTGAAATTGAATTTTTTTAATTTTATTGAAAAATATCACCTACCGTGTTTATATGAAACCCTACCTATGGTTTCGTGAGGGTTTGATGTTTAAAGGACTTAATTGTGGAAATAGGATATGATTATTTGAGAATTTGATGTTAGCACCTTCCTCTCACTTAATTTGAAGGTTTTAGAGCTCAATCATTCCTATATTTTATATAGTTCATAACATTCAACACCCATTGAAATCCTTAGCCCCTGGTCATATGATATGGTCATATGAGGGCTTAAGCTAATGATTCCTAATAGTAGGTGATTAACTCCACCCCCATTTTATTTTGTTTGGTAACTCAGTTAGGTAGAGCATAATATTGAAAATTTGTATCTTTTGATTGGTAACTCAGTTTTGAGTGTCATGTTTTCAAATAGTGCTTATTATTTCATGCTCTTTCCATTGGAAATATTTATTTTGAGAATTGCACTATAATTATAAAGTTCCATAGTGAGACAATTAGTCCTTAAATAAAGTGCCAAATATGGAGGAGTGTTGTAATCAATTGTGGACACAATTTCAAATGAGCTCGACGTCCTAAACTTTTGGGAGTTGCATTCTTGTATCTATCATGGATTCTGAGAATGATATGATTTTCTATGAAGTGTGTGGACTTCAAGAGGATATTGTAAAATTTTTGGAAGAAAATAGATCACTCAAGAAGTGAAATTTTCTTCTGCAATCACTCATTCATGATAAGGATACACTAATACACTCCCTGCAGCAAAAACATGCTATCCTACAACATCACCATCATAGTTTGGAGATCCATATCCATGCTCCTAGTCCACTTGCAGATGTTGCTTTTTTACCCACTGACATTGATATGCCAGTATTTGAGCCTGTTACTACTCATGATTCTCCTAAGCCAGTGAGGCTTGTTACTGCATGCTCTTCCACATTTGTGTCTATTACAGTAACACATGTTGTGTATCCTACTTTTTCTCATATGCATGGTTATTTTGAGAAGCATACCAATGCATTCAGTTCTCGCATGCTCCTTTCTATGGGTTTTAATGGCATACGTATTGGTAGACATTCACAGGGTATTGTTTCCACTATTCCACATGTTAAATAGAATTCACACCATGACATTGGTTTTCGAGCACATACTTCATTGGGGTCACACATTGACAGATCTCCTATTTTTGTTCACTCGCCTCTTTTTGAGGATCATGAGCAACACATGAGTTCTTCACCTTCACTCAGGCTTGAGAAACTTGAGATTTCAGCTATCAAACATGATCAACTTCACACACATTCTAAAGTTCCTTTACATGCACCCATTGTGCATTTTGCACCAACTCATATGCAAAAATTTTATTCATCCCTCCTTGTTGATTTGGGGTGGATATCTGATCACTTGTGGTAGTGACATAGGTATTCATTGAGAGGAATCTAGACAGGCATGGCCCCACCATGGCACACCTATTTGCAATAGTTGATAGAATTATGTTTGAAGATTTTTCTTTCACTTTCGACATTACTCCGTTGATAGTATTATTGTATGGAGGTATTCTGATGAAGCCTAGTGGAAGTTGTTTTCGAGTTTTTTGATCAAGCATTGTACAGTTTTTTTGAGCCTAGCTTCTTAGGATACCTTGTAGTGGGTATTTCGCTCTCTCTACTTTGTTGTTACTAGTGTTGGGTACCTTGTGTTGTCCCATTTTCCCAGTTATTGTACATGAGTACCTCATCAGGCCTAGTTTCCAGAACTCATACTGTGGACATGCCACTTTTATTTTGGCCCCTAGCTTCACTTGAGGGGGGTGTTAGAGTAGGTATTTAACTTAGCTCATGTTCACCTAGGTACTTTATTTACCTTTATTGTATTTATCCTCACCCATTTGTGTGTGTCGTTATTTCTTTTATCTTATTTAGATATTATGATATATTATCTAGTTGTTAGGTATATTTCTTTCCTTGATCTAAGGTGTTGAATAGTTCTTTCCTTGATCTATGGTGTTGACTAGATCCTTGATGTCTAGTTCTCTCCTAAATCTATGGGGCCTGACTAGTTCTTTGATGACTATTTTTTTCCTTTATTTATGGCTTGATCTACGACCTTACCTGGTTCTTAGATTGTTATTCCTTTCCTAGATATAAGCAAGGCCCATTCTCATTGTATTTCATTGAGTTCCATAATAATATATGATATTTTTTCTCATTTGTTTGGAAAGGTTTTATGTAAATTTATTTTGGCAAATTGCTTTCATCTTATAGATCCTGGTGTTTGATTAGCATTTGTGTGCTTGACTTGGTACGATCTAGTTATCGTTCCTTTTAAATTGAAGCTAGTTTTTGTATTATATCACTTTGATGATTGAATAAGCATTGTATGAAGTTTAGTAACAAGGTTCAAGAAAATCCTAGGTGTAAACAGGGGTTAAGGTTAGTTTTGGCTCAAGAAGGAAGACTTTTTCACTTAGAAAATTCACAATTTGTATAGTGAAAAGGTAAGTTTAGAGTTTTTGGCTCAATATCACATTGTGGGTTGTTTATAAATAATTAGGATTTGTATCCTCTATAGTTTTTCTTTACTAGAACAAATAGTTGCTATTTGTAATACTAGTGAATATATTTCTAGATGGTACATGTCAACTACCCTTAAATTAAATAAAATGGTTGATCTTATAATTTTATGCAATAAATCAATTAATTATGCATGACACACTATATTATAGGAACATGTCCCTTATACTTTAGTTTTATATCACATCAGGAGATTTGTAAGATGATATTATGGCATTTTCTCCATGTGTATATGAAATTGATTAATTGTAGTGGATTAAATTTTTTAAATTATTTCCTTACAAATATTTCTTAGGAATTATGAGTTCAATATTTCATTATCTTATTCATTATCTCATTTCCTTGTGTAGTGGCTAAACTTGGATGACCCCTACCTCCACCCTCTTCCTTTAGTGTCACCCTTCCTGTTGGTGTTGGCGGCCTTGAATTTGAACCAGGGGTTAGTGGTAGCGACAATATGGTGACTCAATGTTGTGTGGATGGCATGGCCTTTGTTTCTGCTACTGGCAATTTTAGTCAAAAGGCTAGTGCTTTAGGGGGTGGTGGTAGATCTTTGGTCACATTTTTATGCTTATGTTAGATCTCTTAGGGGTGGAATTGTTTGTGAAAAAAAAGATTGAGAATGTGGTCATAGTACATATAGACCATATGGGTTTGTTTAAAGGAATTTTTGGATATAAATGTTATCTAAAGAAACTAAATCCACTCACGGACTCACTCCCAAGTATATGGCATCCACCAAGATCTCTCCATTTGTTTCCTTTCATGTAGATGTTCTTCAATCTAAAGCATTGATTCAATAACCTCTATCTGGACCTCCTTTCTCTTCACGATTGGATATCAATGCACTGGAAACCTCTTACGCAAGGTAAAATGGATATTTATCACAAATCTAGAGGTTTTTTCATTGCAGGTTTTGAAAAAAATCCTGATGGAGATTTGATATTTGATAAATTTTTAGATTTTAAATCACACTTCCTTCTCATGAAACAGTGATTGTCCTTTTTCTACTTGGTGACTAAAACCTTTCATGTAAAACCAATCTAGGTACGGTTTTAATACTTACCCCTCAAATTTTGGAGTGAAAATTTCCTAGTTTCAATATGAGGAGCCTTCGATAAATGTTTAGCCATAGACCCAAAAACATCTTTTCATGATTTTATCATATATTCCCATATTTTGGTACATATGAATACCTCGCAATATTTTTTGGTGAGTATCGACCCCATAGTGGGAGGCCACACTTGGACTCAAAATATAAATTATGAAGGTTTACCTTTGAAATGCAGGAATTTAATTTCTCTAGGTCACTTAGATGTGGATTGTTAGTTGGGGAAAAATAAGGTAAAAGTAGGTATTTGTTGTTGAAGAATTATGATCCTAGTCCCCTGGTTGTTAATAGTCAACAAGATAGTGATTTAGGGGAAGATTCTGAGAATGAAGACGATCTTGATATGATGATTGTGGAGGCCCTTCCTTCCCCTACTCCTATAGGTAAGGCTACATGTCCTGTTGATGTAGTGGATTCTAATCCCTTCCTCTTACGACCCATTCTCATGAGTAAAAGGTGAACCTTGAAATCGTAATTTTGATTCACCCTAAAGAAAATGTAAGTCCAAATAGTGATATGGGTTGGATTTACATGGGGGAAAAGAAGAAAGGGAAAATTACCAAATATCCCCTCAAAATGCAATTAAGAAACCATGCAAAGGATCTTCAAGGATGAGATGGAAAATTGTGGTATTATTGTTTATTCTTTGTTGGCTGTTTGGTGGTGCTATTATGGTTCCTATATGTTGTTGGTAGAGGTTTCTTCACTTGTACATCATAGTTTTATCTTTGTCGACAATTGTAACATCTCATTACGAGGTATGGGTCCCCTCAACCCATAATTACCATAATAACAAAGATAAAGACATCTACCAATTTGTTGAAAGTTTATGAGTTACTAGGATTTTTGTTCATATTTTGTACCTAAGTATGAATCGTGTGATGGCAGTATGGATTTTCCTACTTAAACATCTACCCAAAAAACATAATAGAAATTTTTTATGTAACGAAATGTAAGGTAAAAATGTAGTTAAAATACAAAGTAATGGCAAAAAAAATTCCATATGAGATATAGACACAAGTTTATCATTAGAAAACCATTTATGATAAAAATACTAGTACCAAAAATATTTCTTTCTTTCACTAGCATGAACCCGACTTATAAGTACAAGAAGAGATATAAAACTTTGTTAAGAAAATAATGTAGTAACCATTGCACAAACATAGTATAACTACAATATTTCTCACATTCTGATGTAATGTTATTATCATATATTACATCCCACAAACAATATGTATTTGTAACATAGATATCCAAAAACCATAATATTTGTTACAACTATTTTTTCTTTAATTTAGGCCCAGAAAAATGTACTCTTCTAATGTCATTTCATACTCCAAGGCCATAAGGTGGTCACCTTGGTAAGGTGGTATTAAACGCATGCGATTATATCCTAAAAATAATGGGTTATATTTAGAATTCAATGAACACACACAATTTCGAATATATATATATATATATATATATATATATATATATATATATATATATATATATATATATATATATATATATATATATATAATATATATATTATATATATATATATATATATATATATATATATATATATATATATAGGGTTCCTAATATAAAAGTATGTAGTGTTACATCCTAAAAATAATGGGTTATATTTAGAATTCAATGAACACACACAATTTCGAATACTTTTATTGAACAACCTCACATGTTTAAATAAATACCTGAATTTACTGATAGATAATTAAGAGATTTTATATTAAAATTTAGGAATCATTAAATATAATATATTCTTCCACATCAGCATGTTAGAATAATATTTAACACATTCCTTCACACCTATAGTGTTTTGTTAATTAGAAAAATGTTCAAAACACATCACTTTTTCACTCCAACATTGTACAAAACCAATTTACATCATAATGTAACTTCTAATGTAAATTATTAACATGCATAATCATGTACAAAACCCATAGCTATGCACAATATTGTTAAACATGCTACAAATACATGAGGGGATGCTCATGTAACCATATACATACACACATGATCCTTCAAAAATAATTCTTTTGCCATCCAAAAATTGTGTAAAAAACCTTGGTGAATTCCATGTAAAGTTGAAACATTCCCAAGAATCACCCACTTGTTGAACACTGTTCATAAAAGGGGGGACAAATACATTCTTCAATAGACACAGTAATCCATACATTTATTTTTCCTACACTAGATTAAATTTTGAATATGAATTGACTTAGTTAATCAATCCACAACATTCGTATGAATTTTCACATTCTCTAGTTTCACCTTCCTTTCCTTCTTCATTTCTCTTACAAAATGATATCACACATCATTTTTTTTTCTACTTGAATGATACTAAATGTTTATTTCAAGATAGATTACTCTTTATGAGTAACAATATATCCTTACTACACCTTGGTGGAACCTAATAGTGGAACTTAATATTTGAATACAAACCACTTCCTTACTTGCATGAGTAGATACTGTGTTGTATTTCCACGGTGGATATTGTAACACTTCCTTGATAAAATTTCATTAAACTTACCGGTCCACTAAAAAATTGAAAATTTATCCACTAGTGACATACACATTTTTAGATCTCCCTTCCAATTAGAGTCCACAAATCTATACATACTTAATTTATTATTGTCAATAGGAATTTTTTATAGTGAATTACGTGATCAAATTTTTTTTATTATATATTAATGTTATCTTCATTGTAATCCAATGTTCCAATATTTTGCATAAATATCTAAATATCCTTTTAATCGCAATCCAATGATACTATCTTTTACATAAATGTATGAATTTTGGGGAAAACATGTAAGGGTTAGAACTACAAAGAAATTGCATCAAAGATAATATCACTAGTTTGAACAATATTAATAGTTCACGCTAGTCAACTAATGTACAAAGTGCACACATGGAAAATAAATACTAGTAACATGAGCAACATGTAGATAATGCCAAATTAACTACCAGATTGTCTTTCTTAAAATGAGAAGGATTTTCTATGCAAACTATTAAGACTTCCACACAACACATACAAGGATTCCATGTAAAACATGAAGCCATGATATAACTATGTCCCACTTTTTTGTACTTTTTGTACCTTCAACAAAGTATGTTCGACAACCAAAACATTAACAAACACATAAAATGACCAAACATGTATATTTAAGAGTTTATAAATACAAAGGTGCAAGGAATCTAGAATTTACCTGATTTTTTAAATTTGTTATAGTATTTTAAAGTATTTATTTACTAGTCATGTTTAAAAATAGTTTTGGCAACCAAGTGGAACACACTTATATACTCTGAGCCTGAATGTGGCATATACACCTCCCTCAATGTAATAGTTACCTACTATAAATTCAGCTCAAAGAATATTTATAACTTTTGTTTGATAATGAAGGGAAAGTCCCCATTAGTATATGTACCCCGTTGAAGGATGAATGCAAAGATGGACCACGATATAGAGATATTTAGACACTAATTAAAGAGAGAGCAAGAACTTATATAGGATCTTGTATGTAGAGATGTATAAATCTATGTTTTATTAATGAGGAGAAAAGTGTTATGGAATTACTCTATTATTATTGTGCATGAGTATATTTTTACTATTAATGTTTCTTCTTTGATAGTATTACGATTTTACTTTTATGATGTTGGTTGTGTGAACACTTTATGTCTAAGATGAACGTGGTGGAGACTAGAGTTTTATCGTGCCTTGAGTGTGTGTGTTAATATTTATTCCTTACTTTGATAGATCAACATAGGGTGACACGCTTTCTCTTTTTGCACCGTGTTGGAATAGGTGGACGCATGTGCATTAGTGTTGGAAGATTATTAAACTAGACATTCAACAGAAGATTCAGTTTATATATGTAAAAAAGTTGTGATGTTTTATCCTAGCCACCATTGAAATTATTCTTCTACCTCCTCTTGTTTCAGCTGGTAAAATTTTAGACAAAGGCGAGATATTGTAGATAAATGATTGGATCATGCATTCTTTGCTAAGAAATATTTTTCGCTTCTCATGTGATAATGGCCTCCTTATTTCTATCATAAATACGGTTACCTTGTTAGATCACTCCCATATTATATTTTGTATTGAATATACCTCAGCTCGGTATAAGAATCATAAATCCCATTTCTATTTCAATATATCCCATATAAAACATGAGAAGATGGCGGGGCGTATTGTAAGGGTTTGGAATATAGCTCTCTTCGCTCACAAAGATCTAGGATTGATTGAATGGTGGACCAATACCATTTCCCGAACCACCACCTTTCTCAATAGTTATGGGAAAAAAACGTTTTTTTAATATCAAATGCACTCACAACACAACTTAATATGAATTATAAAGACTGTCATAGGCCCTGGATCATTGTCATTTAATTTCTAAATTCAAACATAAGATTCCTTCTGATGGCATAAGTATAATTTGGAGGAGGTTTAAACATCATCTGGTGCTCAATTTTGGGCTCATATGCATTGGTTAAAAGTAGCGGATAAAGTCACCAACTAATTTTTTTCTCCCCTTCACTAAAAACATGTTGTTAATAGAATTAACGAAATTAAGGATTCCTCCCCTAGAATTAGTAAGTCATCTCAAATTTTGGGCATCATTATCGTTTATTACAATGTTTTTTTTTTTTTTTTTGGTCAAGCTTCCTCCCCTACGAGGATAATGTAATTTCTCAATTCCTCCAAGTTTTCCCTCACAAGATTTAAAAATCACAAAGAATGTCTTGTGATAGACTCCTTATTGTGAATTCTCTAAAAGAAGAAACAATGCAGATGGCCACAGAGAAAGCTACTTGTATTTATGGCTTACTACATGTGAATTTTATCAAACTTTCTAAAACAAAGTTGGGCATGACCACCACAAATTCTACTTGAATTCCTTTCAAGACGACAACTTGAACAATATTATCAATCAACGAAATAACAAATTCATTCCTAAGATACGATATCTAGAGAAGATAAATAACTAGAGACTTATTTCCTTGCTTAATGTATTCTTTAATATCATTTACAAAGCTCAAAATCTTAGACTGGGTACCTTCTTCCTCTCATTTGCATAAGTGAACATCCTATTTTTATTAAGAACATATATATCCTTGACAATGTGATTGTAATTTGGGAAGGTATGGAATGGGATAAAATCTCTAACAAAAACTCTTTCCATTAAAATTGATTTATACAAATCCTACGGTAGGACTAAATGGTCCGTCATCATTCAAATTAAGAAATCCATAGGATTCGGCCCTAGGTTAACGAACATTTTTCAGTATGTTTTTTCGACAAGTTGTATCCTTTATAACCATAAATGGATCTCAATCCCACATTTTTTTTAGATCAAGTAGACAAGGTTGCGCACTTACTCCTCCTCTCTCTTTATGTTCTTATTGTTGAATGTTTAGATACATTTTGGCCAATTAATATTATAGGGGCTTGGTTAAAGATATCTCTCTCCCTCACATTGACCAACAAATCATAATTGCTCACTTTGTTGAAAACTTCTTTTCTAACTCTATTTAAAGAGGATGAAATTGTGACTAGGGAAATGAAATTCTCGGATATTTCCTTTTTTTCGTATCGCTCTACCATATATTTGCGTAAAACATAGTGTTACAGAAAATCAATATCCTTACCTCCAATATGGCTTGAGAATTATCAATGGAAATGGACCCAACCTATTATTCAATTCAAGCTCCTTGGCATCCCCTTCACATTCCATGCTACCCTTTCCGAGATATTGTATTATGTGGTTTAGAGAGGGGAGATAAATATTGAATTTTGGATCATCAGGCCCCTCTATGGTAGGAATTTTTTTTAAAAAAATCTAAAGAGATTTTTGATACCCATGTCTATTATTCCTCTTGTTAGGAACTCTGTAGAGTTTTCTTTGGTAAATTTGAGAAATTATTAAGGTTATTTTTGTACACTGGTTCAAAATGTATAGAATGCTTCCACATGTTGTCTTGGGATTGTTTTTCAAACTTAAATAATTTGGGGAACTTGGGATTATTGATGTCAACCTCTAAGGCCAAAACTTAGTGCTAAATGGATTAAGGATGGGAAGGGCCTAAATCCTGGAAAATTTCACTGACAAACTACATTTAAAGGAAATGCCCTTGGGAAAAAGTCCTAAAGAGGATCATACCTTCAAAATCTCCTCCACATACCATCTATCAAAATTGGTGGAACTTTTGTTGTCAAATGCATATTGGATGGAAATGAATTCTGAAATGGTCTCTCCATTAATTCCCATTCAATCTAGTGATACTACATCCCTCAATTGCATAATGTTCCCCTTAGCCTGATCCTCGTGCTCAAAGGTATCCACTTATTATTAAAAGGAACTTGTAACGGAGATCCTTATCTAGCACAAACTTGGTAGGACCTGCACTCTCCACCAATCATAAAATTTATAATGTTTAGTATTTTTTAAATTTGATATTTTGATTGATGGAGAGTATAGGACCCACAAGTTTTTTACTTGCTACTTACAGTCAGATCTTGTCACTATAATGGCCATTTTCTAAGGAAACTAGGAATTGGCTTCCTTGCGATAATGTTAAGAAAACATCTTGTTATGAAATGATGATGTCATACCAATTAGTGTGATTCAAAATGGTTTTCCTTAAGAAAAATTTCACAAAATTAGAGTCTTTACTCAAGCTAATTGGTGGAGAGACTATAATTGGTCAGTTGTCACCCCTTTCTGCAGGTGTAAACCTTAGATTGGTTGTCATTTGTTGGTGACGCATTAAATACTTATTATTTCTTAAAACATAGATGGAACCTTTCCTCCCCTCACCATATCTGGAAAATTCTCACTATATCTGAGAAGAATCACCTCCCATGGTGTATTATCTACCCTAGGATCCCGGTTAGGGAGGGAATTAAGTATATGGGAATTGAAAATCCCATTTACTCTGTTGCAAAATGTCAAAGACCATATATCATCTTTTTTATTTCTCCCCTTTTCACAAAACCTAAAATTGGATACACTTGTTGTTTCAACCCTTTCTTCTGTATTTGTTTACTTAGAAAATTGTTTTACTTGGGGACTCAATCATGCTACCTGAAAAATACAACCAAGTATGGAAATTATTCATATCTAATATTCTTTTTCAACTCAAGAAAGATAGAAATATTTTTCTCTTTAATCATATTCAAATGGATAAAAAATTTACTATTTCTAGTAAAGTTTCAATCATTGCAAATGTGTTACTTCATATCTAGTTCCAAGTAGAAAGAGTCTGCTTGGATGTGAAACGTATACAAACACTCATTGATCCTAGTGCTAGCGAAACATTACCTACTTGGTTTGTAGGGAACCATCATAATGTTCTCCCTTTCAGGGTGATCGATGTATTCTTCCTCATCGCCAGTTGGGGAGATGATGTAGAATCTTTATGACTCCTTTTTATGAGCCCTTTCCATTTGAATTGGGTGGTGGAAGGAGGATTCTTGACTACTTTTAGGGTTGAAGTGATACTGGTGTTGAATCTGGTGGTGATCATGTAAGTGGATGGGATTTTTCTCTTCCTAGCAGTGATGGTGGCAATAGTGACAATTCTGGCTGTATGACTTGGAGTGCTCCCCCTTCCAACAAATTTTGTCATCTCGATCTAGGTATTTCTCCCAAGAAAGATGATAAAGATGATAATGAAAATGGATGGGAAGGCGTCCCAGATTAGGAACTATCTTTTGTTATTGGGTGGGGTGGAAAATCAAATGGCCCTCCCATACATCCACAATTTTCCTTGATCTTTTCCATTGTCGCTTAATGTATTGTCTTTTGTGTTCTCTGTTCAATGCTCCTTTTTTGTTAAACAATATCTATTTAATTAATATAATTGTTAACAGTTTGACTCATGTAGTGGCCATTATTCTCGTGCCAATTTTTTTATTTAGGTTTTCAGATGTGATACCATACCTCCCAATTTTTTTATAAGATTAGCTTTGTACTTTGAATTCTTATTAATAGAAAAAAATTCAATCAAAAAATTAGATCTCCACAGTCACAAATTAAGAAACAAAATAGTTAATATAAATAACCAAATAAAATTGATAACTAAAATAGAAAAATTAAATATTGATTAATAAAAGTAAATAATTATTCTTTAAGTTGGATTATTTGAACAACTTAAATAATTATTTTTAAAATGTTTTTTTAATTTATAAGATTAGCTCGTTAAAGTCACAACTTAAGAAACAAAATATTTAGTTTAAATAACCAAATAAAATAGATATCTAAAATAATCAAATTAAATATTGATTAATAAAAATTAGTTTTTAAAATGTTTTTTTAAAAGTATTTTCATACCCTTTTTTTTTACTGTGTTTTTTTTTTTTTTTAATTATTGTTATACTTCAATTTTACTGGATGATCTAGTGCAAGGTTTTTTTTTTTAAATAATGGAAAAAGTAGCTCTATTTCTTTTTTTTTTTGGTAAATGTAAACATAATTTAATAGTGTTAAAATCAATTTTATTTATATATCAGAATTATATCTAACACGAGTTTAACAAGTGCAAATTAAATAGAAATAGTTAAAATATAAAGAGTAAGTGATATATTTAATAAATTGATATACTCATTAAATTTTTATATGTACATGGATTTGGCTTGTGCAACCTTAATACAAGTAGCTATCATACAAAGAACAGTACCATGATCATGATATACATATACATATACAGATATCAGAATTGATATACTCATTATCTATATGTACATGAGTTCGGCTTCTACAAACTAAATACAAGTCATTAAGATACAAAGAACAGTAAGATAGTGGAATGATATATATCAGAATTTGATATGCTCATTAAGTATCCATATATATAACATGAAATTTGACTTCTGCAAATGAAATACAAATAATTAAGATACAAAGAACAATAGAATAATCAAATTATATATATATGAATTGATATACTCATTATCTATATGTACATGAGTTTGAATTCTACAAACTAAATACACGTCATCAAGATACATAGAACAGTAGAATGGTCGGGTGATATAATTAAGAATCTTATATACTTATTAAATATTCAACGTACGCCCGTTTGGTTTCAGCAAACTAAATACATGTTGATAAGAAACAAAGAGGAGTTCTAGCCATTGGGTATATGTTAATTAGTAATGGCGGTGTAACAAGAAATAAAACACCTGCCAACACCCAGGGAATGCAGTGTTCTGTTGCATATCCTCCATTATCATGCGCAGCAGCTGTGCATAGTCTTGCAAAAACTCCATCTCTGGTAACAAAATCATCTCTATGAAATCATGCAAACCCAAATACAGGAGCTGCTTATGCATACCGCGATATTAAAAGGCATGGCTAACCATACTTACTACTGCCATATCCTTTCCACTTATACTCAAGGAATGGGCTGCATGTTATATGCGTGAAATTTCTACTAATTATTGGAGGATACGGAAAATATTTGAAAATGATACATTTTATACTGTTGGGTACCAAATGGGATGATCTTAACTTGATCATATGCAATACATTATTTGAAAGCGGGCTGGATTCAAGTAACTCTTCTAAAGTAAGGAAATTATAAGTGTTTTGGACTCATGATGTGACACGCTATTTTGGTCTTTTCAATTATATTATATCTTGAATAGCGATGTAGGATAAGAATTAAGTTGCGTGGATGTACAGGAATGTTAAGTGGTCCAGCGATATTTTGAAAGAGGGTTTCTTTTTCTTTTTCTTTTTTTTTAAATTGTGGCAGTAGTCCTTACTTTGACATTTTGTTCCTAAGAGTTCAGATAGAGATCTAGAGAGAAAGAGATATATAGAGTTCAAAGAGATCTATAGAGAGAAGAGAGATATAGATATAGAGATAGATATAGAGAGAGAGAGATCTATATAGAGATAGAGAGAGAGACTGAAGAGTTCAGAGTGAAGAGTGAGATCTATATAGAGATAGAGAGAGAGACAGAAGAGTTCAGAGAGTCTCATTCAGATAGAGATATAGATAACCCCAAGCCACCCCCCCCCCCCATATAGAGTAAGATAAGATAGGGGGGCCTCCCGGCTACAGAAACCAACCCATAGGCCCCATCTAGATATAAATATGGGGGGTCGTTTTCTAACTTAATTTATTTGGAGATTTTGCGGTGTGCTGTCATATTATTTTGTTGTTTTCAATTATATATACCAAATAGCGATGGATGATAATGAAGTTGAGTGGATGTACAAAAATTCAAGTGGTCCAATAATATTTGGAAAGAGGGTCAGATTCTTAGGAAAAAGTGTTGTCTATAGATTTTGTTTTGTTATGTTGTTTCTACCAATTTCTTTAACTTAATTTATTTAGAGACTTTTGGGCGTGTTTCATACTCTTCTCTTTTTTTGGGGGAATAATTTTGTATCATTTAACTTATTAATATAATATTAAAATTATTTCAAAAAATTAAAAAAAAAACTCCTCGAAAACTGAATTCTAAAAACTTGTAAAATAAAGAAATTCTAATAAACGTTGGCTATAAAAATTAGTTTCTATGTAAATAAAATGTGGCTTTAAAAATTGGTTCCATATCTATTAATATATTTGGAAGTTCCGTGTAGACATTCATAAATTGAGAAGGCCGCCCACAAAGTATATGATCACAAGATAGCTTTTAACGTGGACCTAAATAAATGTTAAGACAATATAATTTTGATATTAATTTTCTTTATAAGTGGTGATTTGTTGTAATTTTTATATTTATTTCTTAATACACAAAGGGGAAAAAAATAATATACTAATTTAAGAACATTTTAAGATTGTAATTTTGTAATGGTAAAGATAATTTTATGTGATTGTTAACGAAGATACCCAATTTAATATATTTGAGTGGCGTGCAGGTGTATTAAAGTAATGAAAACTCCTAACAAAATTGTTTTTATATTATTTAATGAAGTGTAGTATATATTTGTTTCATGCAATACACATCTATATATATGTTAAATATTTAATTATGCTACGAGGTGTATTATAATAAAAGTTGATGGAGGTGGATAAGAGTAATAATGGTGAGTTGTTAATAACTAGTACATATATTTTTAAATATAACTATCTAAAATATGTTAAAAGATATCAATATCAATATAATTGTATTAGATTTTTTACTTAGATCTTGAACATACACCTTGAGAATGATATCTCTTAGCATATTTAGATAATCATATTCAAGATATCTATGATAGTAACACTTGTCGGTCTTACATGTAAAATTTTAAATCCAAGTAAAAAATTTAAAACATTTTCCTTTAAATTTGAAACTTGTAGCATAAAATGTTCATCTTGAAATGTATGATATAAATCTATTATTAGCAATTAATTAATAAATATAGTAAAACTTGAATGTACAATATGATATATTTGTTGTGGAGTAATAAGTTTATGATGTCCATCCTCATGTATTTATTGTTCCTCTAATGGTTGAAGTCATTTATTTTTCGTCCTTTTTTCTCTATATTGTTTCCATTCTTGAATATATCATATTAGTAATATGTGAAACGAGGTGAGATTGTTACTCCATGTAATGACTAGACACATGATGTAACATTAAATGTCAAATATTCTCTGTATATAAGTCCTATATGAAGTGAAGTGCATGGAAATGAGGGGAAAAGGAGGTCAATTGTGGTCACTCTTTTTGATGTATATGATCAAAATATTTCATGAACCCTAATTCCTCTGCACATGGAGGTTGCAACAATAGTCCTTCTCTTTAAGCTATTGGTGCTAGGTAGGTTCCAGGGGCTTTAAAGTTGAGTATGAGTGGATCTAATCCCCCTGGTGGTGGCAGAAAATCTCCTCTTTCTCGTGCGCGAGCTGGAGGTAAGGTCTTTTTCTTGTTTGGTTCTAAATTTCATGCTCTGAGCGACAATAACCCCTCTTCTTCCAAGTTCCCTTCTCAACCTGGTTGTGAGGGTTTTGGGAAATTGTATGTGAATGACTAGATACCTGCATAGAATTTACTTCCCTCAACTTCGACCTCCCCTCTGATGGGTAAACTTGTGGGTGGCTGCGGCTCTCCTACCTACCCTTTTCAAGGGTTTGTAGAAGTGAATCAATGTGGTGGATCGGATCAAGAGACTATTGACGATTCCTTCCGGGATAATTTGCAGTGAAGGAGACCCATGACCCTTGTCGTCGAGACCCCTTGCATCACCTTTGGAGATGAAGTCATAGAATTTGAAAAATACTATGAGGAACATGCTTTGATCTATAGATTAAGCGGTTTATGGCCCAGTCTAACAATACTACATGAGTGGATCACCAAATATTGGATCCCTCTCCTTTCTGGAAGGTTAGATTTGTATCCCTGTGCCAAAGGTACTTTATTGTGGTTTTTTCTTCAATAGCGGATAGAGACTTGATAGCGGATAAACTCTGGATTTGTCAAAAATTGTCTTAACACTCCATTTCCCCTCTTTCAATCCACTCAGAGGATCCTTTGATTGTAAACTTGTTCGGATTATGTTGCCTCATTTACCTCTACAATTTTGGAGATGAGATTGTCTGATCTCCATTGGCAATGTTTTGGGAAACATTCTTCATATTGACTCCCATACCACTAAAGTCACCCATACAACATATGTCAGGATTCTTGTTGAACTAGATACTTCAAAAAACATTTCAGCGACCATTGAGCTCAAAGTGCAAAATGGACGTTGGTCTCAACCATTAGACTATGAAGGTTTAACTTTCAGATCTAGAATGTGTTTCACTTTAGGCTGTACTATGGGTGAATGTGGGATGGAAAAGCACAAAAATGATAGAAACAATTGGTGGAAAGATTCCCTCTCGGAACATTTTATTTTTGAATCCAAGGATGATTTAGGTTTAGTTGAAGATTCCGACGTAGTGGCTGAATCGGTCCCGAAAAACCCTCTTTCAGAAATCATTGTTGGAGGAAACAAGGAGAATGCATTTGGTGTAACTCAGACAAATGAATGAATTGTTATTAAAGCAGCTAAGGAAAATTTCCGTCCTATTTTTCCTAAGGAAAAAATTAAATATCTTCCAATTGAATCTCTTGATGTTATTATCCTTGTTGAAGAGGCATCAAAAGCATGGAAAACGGTGCACAACAAGAAAAATTCCTAGAATACCGCTTCTCCTATAAAACTGCTTCTTCTATCTAGCTATTTAGGCTATTGTTATGTTGTTTGGTTGTTCTTCTTCTGTAAATTTGTTTTGGCCTGAGAACAGTTGTGTTTCTTGTTGTTGTTGTACTTTTGGGTAGTGTGCTTGTTTTTTTTTTAATGTTTGCATTGTCTTATTTGATTCTCTTTTAATGTTACTGGGTAGTACCCTAGTCAAAAAACATTTTACCATTAACATATTTTTTTTGATAATTTGATAAGAATGAAAATCATAGTTCTCATAATATAGTTTATAAACTACTTTTTTTAATGGTTGAGATTAAGATATTCAAATGTGGTGTGTACATAAATTGTTCATCTTTTTGTCTGAAACATATAACAAAGTGTTTCATGTGTATCGCCCCACTTTTTGAGTTTCATTTATTATTTTACAAATCTCTTTAGGATAAATTTATCTAATACAATGTATTAGGTCCTTCTATTTTTTCTTATTTTTCAATGACTATATATTATTTACTAATTGTCAAAGTGGAAACATCCTAAAAATTAAAATAAATGTGTATTCTCCCACTTAACTTTGATAAAATAATCAAAAATATTTTTTTGGAATGTGTGTAGAACATAAATTACCTTTTTTCAAAGTTATTTTTTATCAAATTTCTTAGCAGGTAAAATAATACGAATAAAAAACAATACATCTGTTTTTCGAAAAAATGAAGACAATACTAAAATTAATTAGCAAACAAAATGTTAAACATTTTGGACTTTAGAAATAAATGCATGGACACAATGCTATAACAAATCTTAGCATTGTAGTGTTTTTTAGAATATTGTCCTCAAAATCACGAGACCACACTGATAACAATCGAGATTTGTATCCTTTTATGCAAACCACTAATTCGAGCATGGGATAAATAATCCAGCCCAAAGGATTAGATATCTAAGGAAGAGGGTGGGTAATTTCCAAGAGAAAGAGAACACGTGATTATCATGTTAATTGATCTCTAAAAAATTATTTTTACATACTAAAAATGCGCTCACATTGTGATTCAGTCACATTATGACATGACCTAGCCATAAGAAAAGTGCATTCACTACTACACAGGGGGCTATTTTGAGACAATAATTAGAGACAAAACTTTAGTTTTGTCTCTAACTTTTTAGTTTTGTCTCAATTTTTTGCCCTTTTCTATTTTAAAATAATTAATTATCTTTTTCATTGTTATTCATGCACCAAATAGTTTGTTTTTTCGTGTTTCCTTTGATTTTCCCTGTCCTCACGCATAGCAGCCTAGGTTGAGTGCTCTGGTTTTAAATAGATCCGCAGGTCAAGAGATCGAATCACCGAGAGATGGACGACACCACCAGAATGTGCCCACGCAGGTCCAGAGGCACCGCCCTTCTCTGCTTCCGCTACTGCTGTTTTGGCTCCGACGGTTCCACGTCAGAGCATTCCCTGCTTAGGCCGCCATGGTTTCACAAGATCGCGAGGTCAAATTCGGGGGCCATGGACGAACATCCTCACCAGTGATGGCACAAAGGTTGGAACAACGTCAGGCGAGCCGGAGAATGGTCAGAATCCTTGTTGGAGGATTATGTTGGGTGCTGCTACACAGGGGCCAAATGGAAGCACTTTTTAGTAGGTTTATTACATCAAAATGCATTTCTTTAGCTGGGTTGAGCTCGGGGACTTCTGACAGAGGGAAAAAGCATCAACTGAGGAGAGAGACACGGCCAGAGGATGTTGAGTACGACTCGATGCCACGGCCAGAGGATGTTGAGTATGACTCGATGCCAGTCGTAGGATGGAGGGGGGAAGGAGAAATCCTAGGTTAGAGAATAAGTTGTTGTGTAGAGCGGAGGAGAAGAGAGAGGGTGCCCAGGATAGAGCAAAATCGATGACAGCGTAGAGGAAACGAGGAAGGGAAGTGTAAATCGTGGCAGAAAGACGTTGGAAAAATACCATATCACGTGAGGAAGGAGTTTAGGTTTTGTGATTGCAAAAATTTTCGCGACTGTAATTAAGGGGTTGATGTTTTTGGTTGCAGGGTGTGGCTGGAGGAAGGGTTCGGTCAGATGATGGGGGCAGCGGACGGAATGTACAAATAGCGAGTCAAGTGTTATCCATAAATACTTATATCCACAAAGCGAGTATGTAAATCAATTTCCTCCTGCCCAGTTATAAATATAAGTATTAAGGGTAAATTAGTTTGATTGGTTTAGTTTGTCTCCGTGGTTTTTGTTCTTGTGTGGACCTGTTATATGGTGGGTTTGAATTTTATTTGCCTGTGTGAATAAAAATTTCATTCCAGAATAACAAAATGACATATTTTCTTGTATGGCCACAAAGCAGCTTTTTGTACGAAGTCTCTAAGGTTGTGGGAAATCGGTGGCCGTGAAACGCCATTATTGTATCTATTTGGGCGTATTCCATACTGAATCTGTTTGTAGTGATGTAGTTTTTTTGGGGGTTTTTTGTAGTAGTAGTTGTATTGTGCCTTCTCTGGTTGGGATTATCATGTAGGGTAAGGAGAATATGTTTTAGTGAGTGCGGCCTACTAAAATGAGAGATTCAGTTTTAGTGGTTTATATGCTTCTGTTGTCCTGTATTCTTATTCAATCTTACGATTTACAGTGTGCACGTGGAGAGATGATTTTGTAAGAAAAAAATACTTTTTCCCCTGCAAATTGTTTATTGGTACTATTTTCCTTGAATCTATTTTCATGTTGATATGAAACACTTTTGCAGATATGGAAAATGTGGCTTGATGGTTTGCAACATCGCCTCTTAATAAAAATTATTTAGTGTGTCTACCACTATTCCAAAATAGATCACTTCAGCTACAGTTGGAAGGTTAGTTCACCTCATTATTGAAATGCCCCTATGTTGGCTCATAGTTAAAATAATTTTTGTCAAATACAACTGAAATGGTTTTGGGGTTTCTACAAATGGAATATGATCACTGCAACCAGTCGTAGTGACTACTTCACCAAGTGCAGCAAATAATCATACAATTGATTAGTTCAGCTTTCCCCAATGCTAAAATAATTTCTTTGGAACAGGATATGTATGCCCTTTGGAACATGGGATGTGGACGCCTAAAAAATGTGGAACTGGGAGCTCTACTTCACCATCATAGCTTTTGTTTGGATCTACAGGTATTTTTATTACATCCAATCGCCCAATCTTCATCTTAATTTCTTGGACTTTTGGCATGTTTATTGTCCTATGTCTCTTCTGTTGCATTGCATCCATCCCCTTTTGTTAGTTGAGCGACCATGAATTATATTTTTTAGAATGGGTTTATCTCCTTGTACTTTGTTTTCCGTATTCCAATTCTTTTTTGCATTCATTTGTTTTAGTTTGAGGTTCATACACTAATGATAATAAATAAACCTTCGTATAGGACAATGAATGATAATATAATGGTACATAGGGACGACTATAGCATGATTTTTAGCCCTGTGAATCAACAAATTGTGTTCATTCTAAATTCATTAGCACCTAGTTATTACATTGGAACACTAGACTCTTGCAATATGACGATGGAATTGTTTTAGGACAAGACGTACACTGTGCCTTTACACTTGTGAATTTCCTTTTTGTGAAAAAACTCCAAGCCTCTTGAACATATCCATTTTGTGAATATTTGCAGTCATTGCAGCTCATGCAATCACACTTTCTTTAGAAATTTTATCAAACAGTTCACATACCCTGTATAAAGATTCACATTTTTGCATAGATGTCCACTAGGGCACCTGCAACTACAATGTATTAAAAAAATACTCTTCTTATTATGATTTGATTATATTATGGAAGATCCAAGGCATCATACGTAAATGGATACATGTTTATTTACATTGTTGCAAATAATTGTAGTACTGATCCTGATTCTTTTAGAATTTGTATGTTACATGCAACCAATACAAAAGTGTCATTTGGATGCCTCTTCGGAGATTTTTTTATGCATGCTAGTGATTTGGCTTGCTACCCATGGTCAAAGTAGTGCTTGATTTTATGTAAGTGTTTAGCACATGTCAAATAAGGCTGAAGTTATCACTTAAATTTGTCAACTCCTTGTAATAGTGTTCCCATGTCAAAGAAAACACCTGCGAAATGCCATTCCAATTTGAGCCAACCGTGCGAATTTGAGCCAATGCCTGCGAAATGCCATTCCAATTGTCTCAGAAATGAAATAAAAATCTAAACCCAGTTCAATTCATGAATCTAGGCATTAAAATAGAAGACTTATATATACCTGCTCTGCAATGTTGCCGGCCTCTGCATAAGCGTCCTGGCTCTTGGATGAAAGCTTTGTAAATATTATGGTGTGAACGGCTCCAACCACATCAATAAGTGGCACCACCACAACCATCAGCAAAGCAACCTGCCACACTGTAGTGAATCCCACCACAAATCCAGCTACAAACGTTGCCATATAATGGATGAAATTTCCCATCTGCAGATATTATTGTAGAATTTCAGTAAAATACCCACTGTTATTAGATTGATACATGTTTTTTGTCTCCTTGTCAAGATGAAAGTCCTGAGATGTAACATATCAGATTTCTAGTTAATCTCAAGTATCTACACTAGTTTAAAAGGTAACAAAGCCAAGTAAAACATGTAAATCAAAGCAGAAAATGAAGAGAAGATACATAATGACTTCCGACCTACCTTTTTATTGAAGTTTGTTAGATTACTGATAGCTGCATTAAGGACATAGAGAAGCATGTCCTCTTGCTCTGTCCTCTCAAAGCTCCCCAGTCCTTCAAAGTCCATAAGTACATAAAGGCATTTTGCATCCAATCGAATTGTCATCCATACCCCATCTGTACATATGCCCCCAGCTACATCGAGAAGAGATCCAGATAGATGATTTAATAGGTATGACTTACCATTACTTTGTAAATATGACTTCACATTAAGCTTAACAATGTTCTTGTACTGTTAAACAGATAATATACTTTGTGTCTTATTCCTGTGATTTCCTATATGCATTGCTATTGTATCATTAATTAGGTTCATGAAGAATATCTTAAAGTTGGTGCCGAAGTCTTAATAACAACATCGTACCAGGTCTGTGCTTATGATATGCATTATTCATACATTCTTATATGTTTGTTCACTTTTTTTTGCCTTCATCTTGGCACCTCTTCATTCATGTGATATTTATGGGGATTTGATTGTTTATAGGTAACAATTCATGGGATTTGATTTCTGTCGAAGGAGAGACAATTGCTCAAAAAGGAAGTTGCTCAAAATCGAAGTTAAGAAAAATAACTTCAAAGTAGCACTAGGGAATCATATGGATCACTTGAAGTTTGGTGGAGAGGTGCTAATATTGTATATCAAGGGTTAACGGAATTCAGACACCCTTTTGTATTTTTTCATTGTATTTCAAGGGTTAACGGAATTCAGACACCCTTTTGTATCTTATCTTATTTGATATTAATAAAATATTTGTGGACCCATTGTTGGGCACAATATTTTAAATCAAATTGTTGTTAATTTATAATATTAATTACCAGACCACTTCGATATCATAGATGATATGTAACTTCGTTGATATTTGGTTATTATGTAGTTTTAAAATTCATATTTTTCATTCTTTAAATTCATATCGTCTCTAGAGAGACAATAAAAATTGAAATTAGTATTGTCTCCAGAGAGACAAAATGTTAGTATTCGGTATTGTCCTCTAAGGAGACAATAATGATATTGTCTCTAGAGAGACGAAAATGATATTGTCTCTCAAGAGACAAAATATGTATCAATCATTATTGTCTCTTGAGAGACAATAATTAGAGACAATATTAGAGACACCCGCTTTGAGACAATAATAGACACGATATGCAACTTTTTTATTGTCTCTATTTGAGACAATTTAGTCAAATTTTGTCTCTATTAATGTCTCAAATGACCCCACCTTGTAGTAGTGATTATGTTCAAAATTACTCTAAAACATTTTTTATGGACTCTTTTTGGTCCCATGTTTCTATGCATATGCCCATAAATTGTCAACTTGTTAAGTGTTAGCCCTATGATTTGTGGATTTTTTTAATCCCCTTGTCAATTTCAAGGGAAATTGACACGTCATTCCTTTTATATATAGGTTATTAAACATTTATCTTAAGTTTTATAAATAAAAGGAATACATTTTTAGTTGTCAAATTCAAGCATTACATATGTAAGTGGTTCATGTGGTGCAAATCCCTATTTATATATAATGCTTCAAACATATCAGTGTGCATTATTGATAATACTTGTTTCTATCCATAACTTTATAGTAAAAATTGCCCTTGTGGCATTAAAAATAAATAATTCACTTTCCAATTGTTCATCATCCAAACTCGCAACATTATTATTTTCCTTCTAGTTGTGATACTTCAAGAAATAGGTTTACTTAATGAAAATTATTTTCTATTATTATGTTGACGAACATTTTCATTTGTTGTCAGTAAAAATGAACGTGTTCATTAAAATCCTCCTTTTGACTATTTTAAGTGAATCATTTATCAATCCATTACCAACTACCAATCTTCAATGGTTGGATAACTATCTCTTAGATTTGTTAGAAGCTATCAAATTTTTTGTTGTTTTTCACTTTGATATTCTTGTCTAAAAAACATATCTAGTCTAACAAATAAATTAAATTTTTACTATAATAAATATTCTCTTGTTGTGTTAGCATATGGGTATTCATGTATTTTCTTGAAGAAACTATCCAAAATCCCCCCACAAATCAACACTTTATGGAAACACTTGTATATTCAAGAATCTATTATTCGAAACATATTGTAACCTATAAAGCTCATCTCATTAAGCAAAATATACATAATTACATGTTGTATTTATTATTGAAATCTCAGAAATCTCATTAACCTTGATATTTAAATTTTTTTATAATTTTAAATAGGCATTCATAAGGTTATATGTAGAGTTTACACACTAATTTTAAATGTTACAACTCTAATTCGAGAAAGTAGTAGAAGGGGGTATATTGTGGCTATGATAACTCTATATATTTTATCTTAATCCCTCCTATAAGATATGATCTTCTTGTTCCATGCAATTCCTACATTATCATATACAATGGAGCTACATTTTTTTCTTAATTATAATGTCTAGCAATTATATCAAGCATTATTATTTGTTTCACGTGGATGTTACTGTAACTAAAATCGAAGGTTGGTTCTTCTAGCCCAAATAAATATTTCATTATGTACATGCTTATTTTTTATCAATATGTAAATACAAGTGTTTTTAAATGGGGCCCTACCTTTTATAAATATTCGAAAGATATTCAAATATTCCAATGAAGAAAATTACCACAAGAGACAAGATATACAAATCAATGAGAAACCAATTGTAATGCTCTCTCCTCTTCAACACTGATTGAACTATGTTTTCAATTTCAAATTGATCATAATATTGAACCTTGTTATTGTATTCTAGTTAGCAAACTAATAAGATGTGTGGACATCATGATTACTATTGTGTTTTGATTATTATGTTGACTGTATGGTTGTGTTGTGGACCCTGATGGGAATTTAAGGACATGATGATGAGCTAGAGTGGTTACCTAGTTACAAATTGATTGTGATATCATTACTATTTTTATATTTTTATGTCTCTTCTCACTTTGTATTGGATCCCTAGACCTTGATATCATACTAGATAATAAACATTACTAGATGAGCATTGATGCACTTGTTTTACTTATTTGATAAACAACACTGACATGTAAGACTTGTGACATGATGTGACTATTGCGATGAATTTTATATGTTTGATTCATGTATCAGTATTCGATGTTCTAACTGTTACTACTGTATTAGCATATTAGATGTGATTTATGGATATTACTGGATTATTGTTGATGTTGTGATATTGCTAAAAATTGATGGATTTTTAGAATCAAAAAATTATAAAATTGAACAATTGGTGAATTACTTGATTCTAACATTGGTGTACTTATGATATTTGATGATGTAAATTACCCGGTTACTGAATGTAAATTACCTGGTTATAGACTAATTGTGATATGGTTACTATTTTTATATTGTTATGTCTCTGCTCACTCTGTATTTGATCCCTAGACCTTGATATCGTACTAGATAATAGACATTGCTAGATGAGCATTGATGCACTTGTTTTACTTATTTGATAAACAGTACCGATGTGTTAGACCTGTGACATGATGTGACTATTGCGATGAATTTTATATATTTGATTCATGTATTAGAATTTGATATTCTAACTGTTACTATTGTATTGACATATTAGAAGTGATTTGTGGATATTACTGGATAACTGTTGATGTTGTGATCTTAGTACAAATTGATGGATTAGGAAAATCAAAAGATTAGAAAATTGAACAATTGGTGAATTAATTTATTCTAACATTGGCTTAATTATGATATTCGATGATGTAAATTGTTATGTATGCATGCATGTGTTTTATTTTTTGACGTCATTAATATGGACACAAGGCCAAAAAGTTATTATTTGATTTTACAAGAAATTATAGCACAAAAAACCACGGGGGATAGGAGACCACAAATGAAGGAATGTGGGATATTGGAAACATGTCACCATGGAAACTTATGTATTCGTATGTTGTGTGTTGTCATTGTTTATTGTTTGGAGGTCCCCATTGGGGGTCACCTCAAATGTGACCTTGGGTAAGTTGTGACCTTTTCTTGTTGATTTTATTTTATTGTGAGTTAATTTATTTCTTTTAGTATGTGGTGCCACTTTTATTAAATTTTTTAGCACCCCTCTTAAATTAATTTAAAATTGTTTGGTTTGTGCTAATTAGGATGTGACAAAAGGCAGGAAATAAATATGATTTGGTAGCCTTAATGTGTGTTGGATTGGAATGAATTAATTTGATTTGGTGTAGTGTGTACTCAATCTCTCAAGTGAAATTCGAATTTTGACCTTCTAGGCCATTTTGGTGACTTGTGAGACAAGTTAAGCTTATCCCACACCTCTTAAAGTGACCCACCCAATAGGCCTATTATGTGAGGGACTTATTTTAGGTCATATTTTGTGTTTTTATGGAGGAAAATGGAAATTAATTGCACTTTTCTAATTTTTTCCTTAAGGGATGTATGTTTGGTTGAGTGTGTAAGAGGGTGGTCATTTCCCCAACCACCAATTTATTATTATTTGGGGTTTGAGTTTGGCCTTGGTTATGTGCATTAGAGGAGAGATGATGCTACTTGGAGCCACATCACCAACTCTCTCCCTCTTTTCTATTTATTTCATTTTGTGCGAGGATTTGGGGGTTACTTGTTCATTTTTGGGGGTGGATGCTTGGAATTTTGGAGAGCTTGGAATGGATGGTGCTTGCTTGGGATTTTGGAAGGATTGGAACTTGTTTTTATTTGATCCTCCTCATTTTTAAGGTATATCTTCCCCTTTGTTCTTTTACCTTACTATTTTTTTGTACTCATATGTGTGGATGGTTGTTGTTGTATTGTTTATGATTGTGGGAAATAGATTTGATACTTAGGTTGTGGGAGAATTGGAAATGGGGGTAAAATTAGGGGAGGAATAAGAGAAGTGTTTTTGGGAATTTAGGATGAATTTGGGTTGGGATGTCTACCTTTTTTATAAATAGGTGTTGTGTTTATCTTGTTATTTTCTTGAGGGAGGCATAAGAGTGAGGGATGCATAAGAGTGGATTGTTTTCTTGAGGGAGGCATAAGAGTGGTGTATCTTGTTGGGGGGAGGCATAAGAGTGTTTTGTGTATTGTGATCGTGTGATTTTGAGGCTCATAGGTGGACACCCAAGCCCTTGGGAGGCATAAGAAGAACCCCCATATTCTTGTCTCCTCCATGGCTTTAGTATGAAGCCTTTGTGTTTTGATATTTGTTGATTTTTTGTAAAAATTGGTATTGTGTCATTGTCATGTTGATTTTCTTGATTGAATGTGTATGTAGAAGCCATTTTTGAGTTACCCATGGTTGTCTAAATAAGCCTTCATTGCTTCCTTGTTTGGGCTCGGGGGCCAATGAGGAAGAAGGCTTCTCTCCCTCATTGGATATTTTGGTTAGGTGGAGAGTGTTTCCTACTCCATTTTTTTGTGTATGTGGCTTGATGAAGATTGTGGAACTCATTGGATGGAGAGATCTTTTTTTAAAATACATGTGAAGATCCATCTTTCACTATTAATACTCCTCAACGAGTAAATTTTACCTGTAGTAAATTATATGTAATCTTAATCTCATTGGTTAGATTCTTGTAAATGATTTATTATGGCTTGCATTTCTTTATCATGAATGGGAACCTTGTAACTGATCTTGTAATGGAAATTAAGCTCTCACAAGTCAAAGATTTGTGTTTAGGAGTTACATTGATAATTTGTTACTCTTAAAGGCTAGTGCTATTGGATGGAAAACTGAGTGTTGCTCATTAGTTGTAATTATTGGACAATACTTGTTTACTTGAATATTGAGATAAATTTCATTTAAGGGTATGTTTAATATTCTACCTTATTCAAATAGATGTATAAGAGGGAATATATGGAATTCATTTTTTATAGTATAATTCCTTCCTCATTAAAATTGGAGTTTTAATTAAGAAAATGGATGAACCACAATTGATTATATCTTCTTAAATAGTTATATAAAGGAAAAGGAATATGATAATTTAGTTGGTTTTAAAGCATGAGACACCATACACTTATAATTATGTGCACTCTTCATAATTGTACTTAGGTGTATCTACAAATCGTTAGACTCATAAAATTTTACAATTGTAATCCATTAATTTCCCACACTTTTTATTAAATCCCCTAATTTCTAATGGAAAGTTAAATTAATAAGTGTGTGTGTGTGTGTGCGTGTGTGTGTGTGTATATATATATATATATATATATATATAATCTAATTGATATACTTTGATTACTTCCAAGACCTGATAATATAATTATATTAAATATCTAGTGATAGAATATTAATCTAATTCATATTATATATATATACAACATAATATTATATATATAGTAAAAGTAATAACTTGAAATCCTAAATTCACTTCTATCGGTCTAATAGTGAAAGGTCTAGAAAAGTCAATAAGAAAAATAGCAATTAAATTTTTTGTAAGGAGCTTGGTGGTCAGCCATAGGCCACGGCCATAGATTTTGTGGTTTAACACTTTTTGTAAGGTTGGTGGGGAGGGGCGCCAACCCCACCCCCAACCCATATTTTTATATATGGAGTGGGGGTGGGGTTGGCGTTCCTCCCCCCACACTATAACCCCATTTCAAAAGAAAAATAACAAATAAAAAAAAAAAGCCCACTGTATTGTTTGACCAACGACTACATTAACATCTGTGGCCATGGAAAATAGAAACTTACCATTAGCATATGACACAACCACGATTTTTGCTTTAATAACGATTATATATATATTCCTCTTGTAAAGTAACCCAAAAAATATTTTACATATATAATTTAATATATATGGATATATATAGATAAATACACACACACACACATATAAGCATGTTATTATATGTAAGATAACTATGTAGGGTTTCGGGTTTTACCCAAATGGGTATATGCGTTGTCTATTCTTGTAACCTTCAAGTAGATTTTTATTCAAAAACTAATAATAAGGAAGAGAGACCAAACCCCACAAAGGAAATGGGTAGATCCTTGTTATAAGAAAAATAAATTAAAAAAGGATATCTTCCATTCCTCTCCAATGGCCTCCATGGCTTCATTTCCCTCTCTTGCTTCCTTCACCTGCAACTCAAAACAAGATAAAATGAGAGATTAGATTTAGAAAATGAATATAAGAGAACCCATAAGGATATCTAGGGTTACTTATACAAAACCTAGATTTAATGGATTAGATAGATTATATCCAATGGTTTAGGATGATCCCTACATCACTTAAGTGATGGGGTATTTAAGTGGGAATGGAATAAACAAAAATATGTGTGTGTAATGTTAAATGGGGCTTAAGGGGTTAGACTAAGTTTTGCACCTTGCCCTTTTTGGGATAATGAATTTATTATATTATGCATGTCTTTAACATTGCAAGATTATTATCCTTGCCTAGTTTAATTTAAATTTGATTATCGGGATTAAATTGAAGTCCTGGCAAAGGCCTTGTAACCTTTCAAAAAAAATTATTTCATAATATTCATTGTTTTCTCTCGGGTTTCTCATGGATTTGAGAGGAGAAAATGTGGGCATTACACCAACCACAAAACAACAAGTAAAATAGTTATCCTATATGAAATTTTTTAGCAGTTACAAATCATCCAAACAAAACAAAAATAATTAAAAGAAGTAACTATACACAAAAGGCCCCAACATAGAAAAAATACAAGATGGGGAGCTCATCCCCATAATCATGCAAAAAATGCCTGCCAAAAGTTAGTGATTTTAAAATTAAAAAAATCCATAGAGAGGTCATAAATCATTCATAGAATACACTCCTGAAAGATGTAGTCTTGAGCAATCCAAGCCTCCCAAAATTACATACTTGAAAAAATATCCCATAGATTGATATCCTCAATTCATAGATCTTATTTGAAAACACAATCAGATCCACTCAAAACATCACACCATCCTAATCAAACCATGGATTTGACGTAAAATGTCAGTACTTAGCCAAGAATAGGATTCACAAGGAAAGTTATCAAGAGATTAAGAAATAAAGAGAACATAAGAGGGATAGAAATAACCAACACAAAGCCTGATCCAACCACCAAGATGTACTAGCATGGAAATAAATAGACTTCCCCTAAGGGAAAAGAATCAAACGCCATGAATCAAATGTCCCAGTCATTAGTGCAACTACAGTCATAGATCACATCCATTTGAATAATTATTTCCAAATATACATCCTTTTAATACATTAACAACCATGAAACATCACCATCATGAAGATTACCTACATCTCCTTTCTCCACAGTAAACTGGGAGCCCTAAACCCAACACCTAGTAGATCCACCAATACTCATCCATAGAATGGCCACCCTAAGTCACAAATATCAAGTCATTAAATCGAATAAAGAGTATGTCATCCCATGAGTAATGGATAAAGGGAACCATCACACACCAAGTAGGTAGAAACTGCAAAACCCAAATCCTTGAATCTTTCGAACACACCTCTAATGCAAGATTCCCAAATATTCCCATACTCAAACTAAAATAGGTAGAAATTTGAAAAGAGAGAGGAGAAGGCACAAGACCCACCAACTCATAAATAGACACCAAAAAACCATTTTTTCACATTATGGAATCAACACCCTAAACCATCATCACTAGATACCATGGAAAAATCATCCAACCACCAACCGCTATAAGACATACTAGCATAACACACCTCAAAATTACGATCATTCCCTCCAAAAATAATTATAGTCCCACTGAAGCCTTATATATGTGTCTAAGGGATTAGGGAACTACGATGCACAACAATACATAAAAAATTGAGATGTATCCCAATTACGACCATGTAGGTTCCACCATGAAATTCAAAAGGTCCAAGAGAAGGAAGGGATGCTCCCATTCTCTCTCCAAAACTTTGTCTACGTCCCTTTAGCTATGCTCATGAATTTTAAAAATGTATTCATATTTTCTCGACCTAGGCAGTTTATATTCAAAGGTTTCTTCCTATTCATATATCCTCCACAAAACATATCAATCTTAGAACATTATAAAATTTATCATTGGTCTATCCCTAACAGGATCTCTCACTCATGATCTGTGGTTATTTTTTATACTATTCTCATTTTCGAATATTAATATATTTTCAATATTTCACTTTCTATGCGAATGATTTATTTTAAATCGAACCCAATTCACCTTTATTATTTCATCATCAAGGTTAATATCATGAAATAGTTTTTAAAAACCAATTCTAAAAAAACAAGTATACAATTTTTTATCTATAGTTGTTCAACATGTAGATCTTTGGTTTAAGCATAAGTGACTTACTTTTGGCGTAGAATTACTTTTTGGTGAAGAAGTTGTATTTGGAGTGGATAAACAAGTGACCTATGTGGAGAGCGAAGGATCTATTTTGGAATTTTCTTATTCATTTCTATTACCGAATTTAGCCCCTTAGGAAAAATTGAACAAACAATAACTTGCACACAGAGAATCCGACAGGGTTGTTTCAGTCATGAAGGCTTGCATTTCAGATTTGGGTGAATAAATTTCAAGCATGACCGAGCAAGTTGCATATATTTTGGGAAAAGAAGAAGTCTAAAATTTGGGTTTTAGACTTTAGAGGTGGAGCTATAAATTCATAGATCTCAGAGAGTTCTAAATTTTCTTTAAAACTCGCATGACTGCATGAAAGTTTGAAAATATAGGAATGCCCATAGATTTTGGGAATTTTGTAGATCTAACGAAATGTGTGAGATATGGAAAAGATGCGAGTTCACAAAGTTCCGAATTACCCAAAACTCAACGAAAGTCCAAAAATTTGATCCTTTCAAATGTTTCAGGGATCTCGGAGAGAGTGAACAAGCCCAGAAATATGAAGCCCCAAAACTCTGAAATATATGTAATTTTAGGTTTCAGAGTTTCGAGGCATTTGGGATTCTAGGGCCATAATTCAGAGTCTACGACGAAAAAATTGAAAATAGGTGCTCCTCTACAACCTCTTCCAAAATACCAAAAGTTTGAATCCCGAAATGGTCCATTGATTTCACTGTAACATCAATGTTAGGTATTCGAGGTTAATGTGGTGGGAATTTTCATGTAGTCAACCACATCATCAGAACACTTTTCCAAATGGTATACAAGTCGTCCAAGCCATCATGGTACAAAACTCTTCTGGGTAGTATGAACCATTGAATGGAAGTTTTGAATCCAAGGCAAGAAGCAATGCAACAAGACATTAGAAAGTCTTAAATTTTATGACTTTTGGGTATTCAGGGTTTCAATAGGTTTGGGTTTTGGACTTTCGAATCAATCTCATAGAAAAGTTGAACAGGATGCATAGTCTTTCAATCTCTGAAATGGATACATGTATCAAAGATTCTGAATTTCAAGCATTTTGGAGGTTGCATACCATTTCGAACTCTGAAAAATTTGACATATCAAAGAACCTACCATCATTTGTATTAAGTGATACATCAACCAAGTGAATTCATGGCCAATAACATTTGACTGGGAGCTTTAGATTTGCACAAGAAATGGTATGTTTTGGAAATTTCTTAATTCTGAGTGAGACTAAGTTATTAAAAATGAAGAAATACACTCTACCATTTTTTAGTGTGTTAGGCTTCTCACTTACCACAATAACGAAGGTATGGACTTCCTTTCCTGCAATATCACAAAAAGATAAGAGTACATGGAAGCTTTGAAGAAGTTTTTACTAGAACCCATTCAATTGTTGCAGGAGAATTCAAATGCATAATTGTGGTTAACCTTTGCCAACTAGAGAATGAACATGTAATTAAAGTTGTGAAGCTCTCCACTTCTCTCATTTTCTTCCTATATATTATAAGTGAGGAAAGCATTTTTCTAATGTTGGATAATTTTTCTTTGATACCCTAAGGAGTTCTTCCCTTGTCTGTAAGTGGATTTTTGGAGTCCAAACATCCTATTCAAGATGTAATGCAAGTTTGTGCCTCTTGGCCAATGTGTAGCAAAGTACTATATCAAATTTGTATCAGCTATCATAATACTATGAATTGTAAAATGATCTTGATTCAACCCTCTATGTTGTGTTCATTACACCTCTCTGATCTCTCATTATCCAATCTTGGTATATCTATGTATTGACTTGGTTGTATATACATTTTTATGGTCTCCTGTGTTTAGACTGAGGAACAACATGTGTTCAACATGGAGCTTACAGGCAGATAGCATCACCTAATGTGTGTCATTTTATAGTTTATTTTCTTGCATCTAACTTAACCCTATGTTACTTGGCATTTGTGGAGAGATGGATAGCACATTTTAGTATAGATTTAACCTGTCCTACAATACTGAATGTCGTGCATCTTCAAATAGAGGAATAAGAACTGACCTTCATCCAGAGATATTTTCTGATTTGATAAAGTCCCACACTTTGGGAGAAAGCTCCATGTTATGCAATCACATTCTAAGAAGTGTCAACCCATCAAGTTGAAAATACATTCAAGGGTGCTCCATGATTTACACATCTTAATAGTTTTGGCATGCTTGGTGGGAGAAGGATAGGTCATTCCACAAGATTTGAAGGCATTTTCGTAATCACCTTGGTCCCTTAGCATAGCCCTATAATCACTTCCAATCATCCTCAACACCTTATCACCTATCTCCTGCACTTCCACACATTTTAATTTAATTACTTTAATTACATTAATGTACATTTACCTCCATACACAAATTTATTATTTTAATTAAGTTAATAGCCTTTTTCCCACACACATATTAATTTAATTATTTACATTAAATTAATTTCACCACCCTCACACATCTATTTAATATAATTCTCCAAATTTTATTAAATGCACCTCACCTAATCACCCCCATCATTTGACCCATTAACCTAAACTCTAAACCAATGTCTCTAAATAAAACCTAACATTAGACCCATCCCCTCACCTCACATTTAAAAGCCTTTTAAGGTCATTTTTCACCCCGAGGAAAAGAAGAGACCCTTATCAAATGGTGGAATAACTTCCTAGGCAACTTTTGAACAACCTGAGATATCTTGCCCGAACCGATGTCGGTTCACCCTAAACTGACACCGGTTCACCCTAAACTGACACGGGTTATACCGAAATGGATTAAATGGCCTATTTAGACCCATTAACAGCTTTGTAATACAGGTTGGTTTTGGGAGAAAATGACTGATCTTGAATTCGATCTCTTTAGATGCGATAGTAGAACAAAGATTGATTTGTGATCAACAAAGGCAACAAAATACACTGACACAATGGTGAGACTTTCTTCCCAGCATCCTCCAATGCAAAAAATTCTTCATTATTCTCACGACCTGTACCTCATAGAAGAGTAAGTATCCTCCTTCTATCAGATTCATTTTCTTATCATCAGCTGTAGTTTTTGGGGTAAAGGAACCTAGTCTTTTACTCTCTGTCTATTCCCTCCCTCCAATTGTAGCCACCTTCCATACCCAATCATCTTAACACTTGGCCTAATTTCCTATTTGACCTCCTCAGTAGTCTCAAACCTTCGCAACATATCTACACCCCCTCTGTTGGTCAATCCCCATCTTCTATCCACTTCAATTTTACAACAAAAATCCAAAAAACCCAGACTGTGTGAGTCCACCAACCCCTGACCTTAACCATGTCCTTCGGTTCTCTCTAACCGTCACTAGTTACATTCTACACCGTCATCAATTTCATAAAACCATCATCGGTCTCTGTGTCACCTGATTTCTACCAGAATAACAACCTGTTTCTGACATATACCTACTTGAACACCTATTTGACCTTCAGATCTGTATCTAACCTATACCATGTTAGGTCAGATTCACCTATAACCAACCTACTTGACCTCTGGATCTCCTTCTAGCCTAGCCTGTTAGATTAGATCTAGCCTATTGTGTTTTTTATGAGATGCCTAAATCATATTAAACTACACCAGGATAATATTTAGTTTGTTTCAGACATTGAATTGTTTTAAATAGTGGATTGAAAACCATCTAGGAAGTATCACACTTCTAGGATCTAGCAAATGCTAGGTAGTCCACTGTATATATTGTTTAACTCTCTTTTGTGGTCTTGTTTTTATTCTTATACAGGTAGTTCCTCCTAGCCAAAAGGAAGATCTCATAATCACTTTGATTCAAAATTTAGATATGCACGCACATATAACCTTCAACCATCTCAAACCAGGTATTCCTCTTATCCACCTCTACCTTATCTATTTCGTCAAGTACTTCTCAGAAAAACTAAGAAATCAGGTGAAACATTTTAGCACGCGCAGTGGGACTCATTCGGGGTTCCTTTCATCTTTCTTCATTCCTAGGTGAAAAATTGTGTGTGTTTGTTTCCCTTCTAAATAACATTCACATTAAGATTTTCTCCTTGGTAACATTCTCTTCTTTCTACTTGCTCTGAAAGACACATTTCTTTTGGTGTATTTAAAAAGAACCTTCTTATTCTTGTTTTCTACATTTTAGTGAAAGATTATCCCGTCTTCTTGTTCATCTATTGTTGTCATCAAATATCATACTTTTGATTTGGGTTTAAAATAAGTGCACTGCATTATGATTTAGCTCATTAGCTCACATTAATTGAGGGTAAGCTATATGTTGGAAATCATGACCAGTTGATGGTTAACAAATGAATCATAGCAAAGTATTTCTATCCTTTTCTCTTTCTCTGAGTCTTACCAAACCACACAAAAAATTCAAAATACATACATTCTTAAACAACATCCTACCTGGAAGAAGTTGTAGGTGATCACATGATCACATTACATTGGGAACCCAGCTCGCTATTATGTCAAGTCATACTTCAAAGTGAAGCCCGTCCCCACCATAAAATTCCTAAAACCTCACCCTTTAGAATTATTTCTCCATAGGAAGCCTTCCTCACCAAGAAAATTCTATTGTTCTGTTCATAACAATCAGTCTATACAAATAGCATAAGATGAACAAACGTAATAGAATAAGCACTCTAGGGACGTTCTTTCTTAGTGTTCTGCTTGATTTGCATTTTGAGGTGAGAGCTTTCGATCATCATTTTTGTCTTTCCTTACATAATCCTAATCATAGTCGGTGTATTCTGACTTTGTCTGGGTGTGCCTGGACCACATCTACATCATTCTTAGACTTCTAGGTTTGATTCAACACTAGATGTTTAAATCACAACCATTTTTCTTATTCTCTGTTTCAATTTCACAGTAACCGGCTACGGTTATCTTTAACCAGCATCAGTTTAACCCAACCAGCGTCAGTCTAAAGTCTTCTTGGATATTTATCCAATAGATAGCTATTTCACTTTCTGAGTTGTAAAAGGCTCCTACCACCTTTCATATTGTCATTACTTCAAAGACAGTCACCTTACGTCTCATCCTGTGTGAAAATTCTCCATCTGGGACCATCATTTAACAGACTGTTGGTTTTT
This sequence comes from Taxus chinensis, assembly GCA_019776745.2. Classification (NCBI taxonomy): domain Eukaryota; kingdom Viridiplantae; phylum Streptophyta; class Pinopsida; order Cupressales; family Taxaceae; genus Taxus; species Taxus chinensis. The sequence continues at coordinate 174,637,345 of CM034151.1, forward strand.
CATAGTGACCGGCATAGGTTAGGCCTAACCGGCATCAGTTTACCTGAATTGGCATCGGTCACCTTGTGCTATTTTACAACTCACCAGCCAACCTAATTCATTCACCATTGACCATTTTCCTAGTTCTGTTGTGTTATGTGCCATTCAGATATAATACAGTCTCATCAAATAAGTTCCTATCCACATGGTGTGGACCCATAGTCAGGAAAGCACCCTCGTATTTCATGCTATTCAACTACTACTCCCACCTATCCCTTCATCACCTAGTCCTTCACCACCTTCCATCTCGTCATCCATGATCCCAATAAACCTATCACCATTCCTATAGGTGACATAGAGTTTTCACGACTCTTGGATCAAAATCCCGCTGCTTTAAGCCACTACCTCACCCATGCCTCCACTCGAGATGCCTTGGGTCAATTGATCTATGGCATTCATGTATCCTTATCTCCATCCCTAATGGTCACTTCCGCCTCAGCTCCACCTCCTACCATAGTGACCTCACCCGTTTTATCCCCAGTTGTGTCCCAACTAGGTCCCATGCCAGATTTAACCACCACATCCACCACCTCTATTACACCCATAGTCTCCACCATACCTTCATCCACCACCCAAAACATAGCATCTTCTGCACCTGTTGTCTAATATATACCAGTTGCAACGCTACCACTTGTGGTGTCGGTAACCTCTACCCCATTTCAAAATGTCATCCTTTCTATTCCCTAATCTCTACCTCCCATCTCTACCAAGGTCACTACGAGTGTCCCACCTTCACACACCTACTACCAGCCACCTCTTGTTTCATCAGTCGTTCAGTCCGGGTATATACCCTCTATGTCTATCTCTCAATTCCCACCTCCTTATTCGACACCACCATATTCTGGAATGGCCTATTCTTCATATGTCCCACAAAATCCTCCTTTCGTTCCAGGGGGTACCTAATCTTCACAACCCAACAATGACATTATCAAGTTAATCATGGACAAGATGTAGACATTAGAAGCATCCATTTTGGGCGCCCGCAATTCTCTCACCTATGAAGAGATTTTTACTGAGCCTATTCACCCATCCATTCCCATTCACCCATATCTCGCACACTGGGAGATGCCTAAGTTTAACCACTTTAACAGTAAGGAAGACCCATAGTAGCATTTGTGATCTTTCAAACATGGGTGTTACTTAATTTCCCATGATGATGCTTTGCTTTTGCAAACCTTTCCCATGTCCCTAACTGGTCCAGCATTATACTGGTATAGTGGATTACCTAGACATTCCATCTTCTCATTCAACCAAATAGCCCAAGCCTTCTTGGATCATTTTTTGATTAACGTCATCAAGAAGGTTACCATGACTGATCTTTATTCTACACATCAATATGACGATGAATCTATCGTAGATTTTTTCACTCATTGGCATAGCCTAATCAACCAACTCACTTTCCAATTACCACAAAATGAACTCATAGCTCTCTTCACACGAGCCTGTGCTAGACATATCTCACCTACCTTATAGGTGCAAACCTTCTGCACATTCGATGAGGATTTCACCATGGCACGTAAGCTTCAAATTTGTGCCATCAAAGAGAAGAAGATATAATTACGAAGCAAGAACTCTTCGTTTAAATAACATGATACTTCCTCTTCCTCGAAACCTCAGATGAGTTTTTCCAAAGCCAAAGGAACTACTAATGCAGTGGTACTTAAGGTTGGCCCTGCCCATCCATCCAATCACGCTAAACCTTCATCCAATCTGTCACCAGTCCAAGCCTTCCAATTCAAACAAGAAAAAAACAAATACACCTCAATTGGGGAACCATATTCATTTGTTTTAGAAAAGCTTATTTAAGCTAATGCCATCACCCTTCCTCCTATCAAACCACATACTAGTTTTGACCCCTCTCGCCCCATACTAGGTTGGTATAAGGAAAATGACTACTATAACTATCACCATGTAAATGGTCATAGTGACACCAATTGTATCACCTTTAAAAACATTGTTTAGGGAATGCTTGAGAGTGGCGAGTTAGTCCTAGATAACCCTAATGCACCGGCCAATCAAGACCTTCATGTATTAAAGAAACCATTCCCTAACCATTCCCCATCTAATGATCAAACTGGTGATGCCTCACGCAACGAAAGTAATACACGAGAGGTACATGTTATCTTTACCAACTTACCACCTAATTCCCAAATATCTTTTATCCCCTCCATTGAAAAAATCCTATCCCAAAATCCTAAACCCCCACAGGAACCTAATTTATCTATTCCTCTACCCATAGAGGAAAGCACTTCACCTCCCCGTACACCTACGGAGGAGTCTCTCGTTAGCACTGATATCATTTCCCCTTCAGCTTCCCTACCTAGTGAGCCACTACCAATTATACCTCCTCCACCCACAGAGGAGTACCCATCGTCTTCTCCACCTATTTAAGATCCAATAGATTTTTCGTTGCCGCTCGGTGACCATTCTCTATCAGCTACCCAAGATCCTGCGGACCTACTTTTGGCTCTCTTACCTATACAGGCCAAACCTAGTGAATTCCCTATTTCTCTGACATATTTTACGGGAATCACCACTCACTCCACATCTACCTCATCTACCACATTTTCGTTCTCATGTTTGGCCAACCACCTAGACTATGTTGATAGGGCTTCACTTTGGGGGCATCTCTTACTCCCGATCTCAACCCAAATGCAATCATCTTCCACTGACACCTCTACCATTTATCCGAAGAAGTTTCAACAACCAAAACCACACATGAACATAACTCTCGATACATCTTCTATTGCATCATCCTCATCTATACTCGCCTCTCTACCTACTAGCCGACATGTTCCAACATCATCTCTTGTATCTAAACCCACTAGTGTTCTAGGGGTCACATTCACATCAAACCTTGCACATCCTCCTGTCAGGATACACTTGACCACATCTTCCCATATACCTATTGAACCAATCCCTCAACCTACACAAAAACCCCAACCTTCTAATCTGCATACACTGACCTCACAAACTATACCTTTATCATCTTCACCCCTACCATCTATATTAGGACCTCCCCCCTCTACCTTAATGAAATCTACGCTCTCTAGGGGTAAACCTAAAAATACCTTGACCCCTTTACCACAACCTGCAGCTCTACCTAGGATAAATTTCCATCCTTCATCACCATCTATAACTTATTTTCCTCCTATACCACCATTACCTTCTATACCTCCTTCACTACCTATAACATTTTCTTCCACCTCACCTGTACCTCTCTCTCGACTTCGACCAACACCTACCATTGCACCTTAGTTGTCCCCTTGGGTCACTCATCCTCTCCCACCATCTACCTTGTCACCTACATCATGTGCTCCCCCTACACCTCTACCTAAGAAAAAACACCAAAAATTGAAAAAATTGTTAATTTCCAAAGAGTTGGTTAAACCTACCCCTCTTTTTGTTATTGCACCTACACCAAAGAAAGTACAACCCAAATACAAGTGCATCACCTTGACTACCACCACAACTACAAAATATTCCAACCAAACCTCTTTTACTTCACATTGTGATCCATTGGTAGGATCATACGCCACCATCTTGGCTAACCTCCTCGAAAGCTCTGCTATCACCCTTCCTCCTCTTAGACCTTATGCCCCTCTTAAACTTAAACCAGAAGGGTTTGATGATACTAAAATTTGTGCTTACCATCGTGTACCAGGACATGATGTTGAGAACTGTAAGGTTCTAAAGGCTTCCCTCATTTAATTATGTCCTTCCGACCCCAATTTTGATGACGATGACCTTCTGGATGATGAACCTATTTCACCCCCACCGCCTTCTTCAAATCTCCCCCCTACACATATACCACAACCTCCATCTTCACCGCCACAACCTTCCTTTCCATCTACAAAATTCAAAATTAACATGGTCTGAATCAGAGAACTTGCCACATCACCACCCAAATGTCATTGTGCCCAACTAACCTCACAAGGATTTTCTCCTCCAGTAGGTTTTTTTCCTTCATGTCATTATACCACTTACCCTACACCTTCTCCATTTGCCAACTCCCCTCAAATCAATATGCTACACGTCACCATAAGTGTGCAGAGGGGCAAAGATAAAATAGCTGACCCACCAACCAATCCTATACCCAACATACCATCTACACCCATACCTAAGATAACTATCCGCAGCCCCGCATACCCCATTTATAATGGTGTCACACATCGCACCATGATCAAACAACTACACCAATCTCCCATAAAAATGTCCTTATACGACCTCATCCAAACCTCAGAGTCACATCATCAAGCCCTCATGGAAGTCCATCAATCTATTGAGGTTTTACCTAATGACTCCAAACCTATAGCATCTATTATCACACCTCATCATGTCACCTCACTCACTAAATTGCCATCTACCTCATCACCTCCACCTGTTCACCAAGTTGTTATCCTTAGTTTCTCAGATGACAAAATTGTCCCCCACCAAACCAATGACCCAAATCCTACACTTTTCATCTCCATCCATATCGATAATATAAGTGTTAGACATGTTATGATTGATATGGGTGCTGGCATTAACATCATCTCCTCTCACACATTCAAACAAATTTGCATACCCAACAACTGCATGCATAAACATCTAGTCATGTTGTGTTCATTCAATGATGTTATTACCTCTACACTTGGCACTATCATCCTCCATGTTCATGTGGGTCCTCGTACTATTCCTAAGTTGTTATAAGTTTTGGAAGGGGAGTTTCAATACAATTTGTTTCTCGGTAGACCTTGGATTCATGCCATGGGTTGTGTTCCTTCCACTTTACACTAATGTGTAAAGTTCAAACATGAAGGACGTTCCTATACCATTTTGACTGACCCATCACCCTTCAAAATCTGCAACATGCTTTACCAGCCCAATGATGTCCTTGTAACTATTAAGGCATCTACCTCCCTACCTACGTCTTCTTCACACACGACCCCATCCACCAATGCTGTTATAACCTCACCTTCACCCAAATCTTCTATTCCCACCGTTTTTGTCGCTTCTACTAGTCACACATCATCTTCCCAACTAACTAACACCTCTGCCAATCTAACTTCTAACACTTTCTCCATTCCAGCCACCAATATATCAACCACTGATCCCTTGGAAGGTGTTTTTCAATGCCTCACTATGGGGGAGTATCGCCTGTATAATGTCAATATATTCCTTACTCCACAAGAGTATGGAAACCTTCACCAACATCCTCAGTATGATCACTGCATAGGAAAGCATCTCCTTTATGGTCCTCCCCACCTCCATACCCATCTTACCTATGGGTGACTTGATATTTCCACTTACACACCCGAACCACCATCACAAACCCAACATTTTTTTACTAACCTTCAGTCGCTTACCAATAGCCGCTTTGCTCACAGTTTCCTGCACCACTGTGCCTGGAAGGGTTTCGGATTTTACCTTTATGAACAAGGTCATAAAACACATAAACAAAATGATCGTAGTGGAATCAGTTTTACCGAACTACGTACCAAAATGCCCTGTATTGAACTCATTGAAGACACTGACCCCTCTCCACCTTCTTCACCTACCCCACCTTCACCAACTTCACCAACGAAGTCGATGGATCCTGAATCTATCCCTCCTAAAAAAAATTCCCATAAATACCATTTCCTTGGGGCCTCTCATATCCCCACGATGGCAAGGCTCCTTCCTCTCTTCCTTTCTTGTATCCTAACATGATAACAGATGATACTCCTATTAACGTCATTTAATGCTAGGATGATGAGTCCATAATCACCTACCTTAGTCTTGAAGACTCTTAAATTCATTGGTCGTTACCTTCTGAGATGTAAACAATGTTGAATGAATCGACTATTGAAGTCAGCATCCACACTCAGGACAACCCCTACATTATCAAGATTGGCCAATCTCTGGATGCTACTGAACAAGAAGCCCTCACTTCTTTTCTTAAAAGTCACAACCATGCTTTTGCTTGGTCCTATGCTGACATGCCTGGCATTGATCCCACTATCGTGGTCCACAATATTGTAACCATTCCCGGTGCCAAACCTGTAAAACAAAAGTTGAGGAAAATGCACCCTCACATTGATCTTCTTATCAGAGAAGAACTTCAACGCCTTCTCTTAGTTTCCTTCATCTTACCCATTGATTACCCATAATGGGTTTCTAACATCATCCTTGTCACTAAGGTGACAGGGGGACTTCGCATTTGTACCGATTTCCATGATCTCAACCTTGCTTGCCCTAAAGATGATTTTCCTTTTCCTAGTATTGACCAGTTGGTTGACCTTACCACTGGCCATGAGATGCTATCACTTATGGATGGTTTCTCAGGTTATAACCAAATCTTGCTCGCCCCATAGGATCAACACAAAACTGCATTTATTACCCCTTGGGGGACCTTCTACTATCGAGTCATGCCTTTTGGTCTTAAAAAACATTGGTGCTACATATCAACGTGCTATGACTTACATCTTCCATGATATCATGGATCGCATATTGGAAGATTACGTGGATGATCTCTTGGCCAAATCTAAATGTCACACCAAGCACCTTGTCGTCCTCAAAACCATCTTTGACTACCTCATTAAATATTACATCTGCCTTCATCCTAAAAAAATGTGTCTTCGCGGTTCTCTCAGGAAATCTCCTAGGATTTATCATTTCCTTACATGGTATAGAATTTTACCCTACTAAAGTCAATGCCATCCTCAAAATGCCTCCACCCACTAACCTTAAACAACTCCATAGCCTGCAAGGTAAATTGTAATCTATACGTCGATTTATTTCCCAACTCTTCAACCATTGTCAACCATTTCATCACCTTCTCAAAAATGAGGTCTCTTTCAAATGGGATGATGACTCCCACAAAGATTTTGAGGCCTTAAAACAATTCCTTCTCCAACCACCCATACTTATTCCACCTAAAGATGACCAACCCATACATCTCTGCTACTGATCACTCTCTAGGGGCTATGCTCACTCATCGTGATGAACAACATAGGGAGCAGGCGGTTTATTACATAAGTTGTAACCTTCTAGACTATGAAATCTGATACACTCACCCTGAAAAACTATGCTTATCCTTAGTTGTTGTTGCCACAAAACTTTTCCATTACCTACTCAACCACAAAACCTATGTTGTGACCAACACTGACCCCTTACACTTCATGTATGCTATACCTTACCAAAATCAATGTGCCGCACGTTGGCCCACGCTTCTTGCTGACATAGAACTCGAATTCATCCACCAAAAAACTATCAAGGGCTAGGCCATTGCTAACCAACTCGCTGATGCACCTCTTTGTGGGAATCAATCTTCGAATTTTGATTTCCTTGACAAATCCATTACTAACCTTTCTTTGGATGATGACCCTTACCAAATGACCTTATTATTCGATGGTTCCAAATGTCAGCATGGGGGTGGTGTGGGTATTATCCTCATTCCTATTGATGGGGAACGTATGCCCTTATCATTCAAACTCGACTTCCAATGCACCAACAATATCACCGAATACGAAGCGCTCGTATTGGGTCTCATGATTGCTTATGCCTTAGAGGTTAAGTCCATTAATATCTTTGGTGACTCTCAACTAGTAGTAAAACAAGTCAATGGTGTTTATCAGTGTCATAATGAAATACTTCAAGAATACAAATTTTATGTCGGCATCATGTTGACTACATTTGACCGCTATAAAATTCAAACCGTTCTGTGATCCACTAATAAATTTGTAGATACCATGTCCTACCTCGCTTCCCAAATACCTGCTTCACTTGCCAACTCAGACATCTTTGTTGCCATAAAATGCATACCGAGACCTTCTTATAAATCTTGTTGTGTTAACCTCGTCTGAACTGCCTCACTCAATGCACAAGACCTTTGGTATAAGCAACTTGTGGACTACCTTTCCCTTTCTATATTGCCTCCTAATCTCACATGTAATGGACAACACACCTTTCTCAAAAAGGCCTCTCATTATATCATCATGGGTGGCCTTCTCTATAAATGAGGCTTTGACAGTATTCTCTTATGATGCCTCACTAGCTCTAAAATCCCCTATACCATTAAAGAAGTTCACGATGGCATATGCGGAGGTCACTTTAGTGGCCTGGCTATTGCTAAACACATTCTTTGCCCAGGCTATTACTGGCCAACCCTCAATCATGATTGTTGTGACTACATTAAGTGTTGTGTAAATTTCCAACAACATGCCAATATTCATCACACACCTAGTCATGCCTTATAAGTCGCTCGTGACCTTTGGCCCTTCTCTCAATGGGGTTTGGATCTTTTCAGACAGATCAATCCTCACTCTCCCTAACACATCAATGCATCATCACCACTACCGAATATTACACCAAATGGGTTGAATTCATACCCATCATCTGCACTAAAGATGAGAAAATATGTGATTTCATCAATCATCACATTATTTGTCGCTTCGGTGTTCCACATCACCTTATCACTTATAATGGAAAAAAAATCAAAAACAAAACTCTATAGAAGCTTTGTGACACTTTCGATATCGATCATAGCTTATCCTCACCATATTACCCACAAACCAATGGCCAAGCCGAATCCACCAACAAAACCCTAAACAAAATTCTCATGAAAGTGCTTGACGATACTAGAAAGGATTGGCATATGCACATTCCTTTTTCCCTATGGGCATACCGTACTAGAATTTTCACTTCCACTACTACTACTCCATTTTCTCTGGTCTACAGTACCCAGGTTGTTTTGCCTCTCGAAGTCCAGATCCTGTCTCTTTGTATCTCCCTTCAAGATATGCTTACTAATGAGTAGTTTCGGCAAGATCATTTAGCAAAACTTGAGTTATTAGATGAACATCATTTTCATGCTCTCGACCATCTCCAAGTCTACCAAAAATGCATCAAGCGTGCCTATGAAAAATGTGTCCATGAGCACACCTTCAAGTTCGGTGATCTTGTCCTCAAGGAAAATCAACACATAACCAAAGCTAAAAAAAGCAAACGGGGTAAATTTTCTCCTAATTGGCTTGGACCATACATCATGACCCATGACTATGGATCAGGTGCTTATCGCTTGTCATCACTTGATGGTAAGCCTAAACCTAAGCCCCTCAATGCCTTGCATCTTTGACTATTCTACTTTTGACCTATATTCCTACATCAGTATTTATCTAGTTCATCCTCGTCCCTTGAGTGCCATTTTTCTTTCTCTTTTCCACACCTCCCCTTCAAGGACTAAACAAGAATAATGTGATTACCCATCACCCTTTTTCCTCCTCTTAAATATGTGCACCATGGATCTGCACATGGCATGATTCTCATGGATACTTTTTGTCTTCTTTTATATGAGATCCCATGGTCATTCACCCTTGCCTTCTCAACAAGAACCAAATGCTTCGTTATAGTCTATTCCATGACTTAAAAGCCAAAAAATTTATTTCCAAAAATAAGGGATTAACTCCTTGAGTCAAACTTCCAATATAAAAGATGAATCCCTCAAAAGGACATCTTCTACCTTCAATTGTCACTATAAGTAGATTGCTCCCTCGAAGGACAGCTATAAAAATATTACAATTCTCTATATAGTCTATCCAAAAAAAGGACTATTTTCTCGAAAATCAAAATTTAGAAGCTTCCCGCATCGATCAGCTTCGTGAAGACCTCAAGGAGACATATATTCATCCCATATAGACTTCCCACATTGATCAGTCTATCTAACAAAGTCAAAAGAAAAAGAAAAATAAACTTTTTCGTCATGGACTTGCCTATTGTGATCTTGGCTCTATTGCCCAAGGCATTCTACTTCCCATTTTATGACCCAATTACCTTCACCTCCTTACCCGTTGTCTTTTCACTTCATACCTCAAGGGACCTACTGAACCTACAACATTTGGTTATTCTCTGACTATTCTCCACCTTTAGAGTAATCAATCATGCAATGTCTTTAGGGTCTTACGTTCATTAGCCTATTTGTCTCATGAAAGTGCTTGACGATACTAGAAAGGATTGGCATATGCACATTCCTTTTTCCCTATGGGCATACCGTACTAGAATTTTCACTTCCACTACTACTACTCCATTTTCTCTGGTCTACAGTACCCAGGTTGTTTTGCCTCTCGAAGTCCAGATCCTGTCTCTTTGTATCTCCCTTCAAGATATGCTTACTAATGAGTAGTTTCGGCAAGATCATTTAGCAAAACTTGAGTTAATAGATGAACGTCATTTTCATGCTCTCGACCATCTCCAAGTCTACCAAAAATGCATCAAGCGTGCCTATGAAAAATGTGTCCATGAGCACACCTTCAAGTTCGGGTGATCTTGTCCTCAAGGAAAATCACACATAACCAAAGCTAAAAAAAGCAAACGGGGGTAAATTTTCTCCTAATTGGCTTGGACCATACATCATGACCCATGACTATGGATCAGGTGCTTATCGCTTGTCATCACTTGATGGTAAGCCTAAACCTAAGCCCCTCAATGCCTTGCATCTTTGACTATTCTACTTTTGACCTATATTCCTACATCAGTATTTATCTAGTTCATCCTCGTCCCTTGAGTGCCTATTTTTCTTTCTCTTTTCCACACCTCCCCTTTAAGGACTAAACAAGAATCATGTGATTACCCATCACCCTTTTTCCTCCTCTTAAATATGTGCACCACAGATCTGCACATGGCATGATTCTCATGGATACTTTTTGTCTTCTTTTATATGAGATCCCATGGTCATTCACCCTTGCCTTCTCAACAAGAACCAAATGCTTCGTTATAGTCTATTCCATGACTTAAAAGCCAAAAAAATATTTCCAAAAATAAGGGATTAACTCCTTGAGTCAAACTTCCAATATAAAAGATGAATCCCTCAAAGGACATCTTCTACCTTCAATTGTCACTATAAGTAGATTGCTCCCTCGAAGGACAGCTATAAAAATATTACAATTCTCTATATAGTGTATCCAAAAAAAAGGACTATTTTCTCGAAAATCAAAATTTAGAAGCTTCCCGCATCGATCAGCTTCGTGAAGACCTCAAGGAGACATATATTCATCCTGTATAGACTTCCCACATCGATCATTCTATCTGAAATAATTTAAAAAAAAAAACAAACACACTTTTTCATCATGGACTTGCCTATTGTGATCTTTGGCTCTATTTCCCAAGGCATTCTACTTCCCATTTTATGACCCAATACCTTCACCTCCTAACCATTGTCTCTTCACCTCATACTTCCTCAAGGGACCTACTGAACCTACAACATTTGGTTATTTGTGACTATTCTCCACCTTTAGAGTAATCAATCATGCAATGTCTTTAGGGTCTTACGTTCATTAGCCTATTTGTCTCATGAAAGTGCTTGACGATACTAGAAAGGATTGGCATATGCACATTCCTTTTTCCCTATGGGCATACCGTACTAGAATTTTCACTTCCACTACTACTACTCCATTTTCTCTGGTCTACAGTACCCAGGTTGTTTTGCCTCTCGAAGTCCAGATCCTGTCTCTTTGTATCTCCCTTCAAGATATGCTTACTAATGAGTAGTTTCGGCAAGATCATTTAGCAAAACTTGAGTTAATAGATGAACGTCATTTTCATGCTCTCGACCATCTCCAAGTCTACCAAAAATGCATCAAGCGTGCCTATGAAAAATGTGTCCCATGAGCACACCTTCAAGTTCGGTGATCTTGTCCTCAAGGAAAATCAACACATAACCAAAGCTAAAAAAAGCAAACGGGGGTAAATTTTCTCCTAATTGGCTTGGACCATACATCATGACCCATGACTATGGATCAGGTGCTTATCGCTTGTCATCACTTGATGGTAAGCCTAAACCTAAGCCCCTCAATGCCTTGCATCTTTGACTATTCTACTTTTGACCTATATTCCACATCAGTATTTATCTAGTTCATCCTCGTCCCTTGAGTGCCATTTTTCTTTCTCTTTTCCACACCTCCCCTTCAAGGACTAAACAAGAATCATGTGATTACCCATCACCCTTTTTCCTCCTCTTAAATATGTGCACCACAGATCTGCACATGGCATGATTCTCATGGATACTTTTTGTCTTCTTTTATATGAGATCCCATGGTCATTCACCCTTTCCTTCTCAACAAGAACCAAATGCTTCGTTATAGTCTATTCCATGACTTAAAAGCCAAAAAAATTATTTCCAAAAATAAGGGATTAACTCCTTGAGTCAAACTTCCAATATAAAAGATGAATCCCTCAAAAGGACATCTTCTACCTTCAATTGTCACTATAAGTAGATTGCTCCCTCGAAGGACAGCTATAAAAATATTACAATTCTCTATATAGTGTATCCAAAAAAAGGACTATTTTCTCGAAAATCAAAATTTAGAAGCTTCCCGCATCGATCAGCTTCGTGAAGACCTCAAGGAGACATATATTCATCCCATATAGACTTCCCACATCGATCAGTCTATCTAACAAAGTCAAAAGAAAAAGAAAAATAAACTTTTTCATCATGGACTTGCCTATTGTGATCTTGGCTCTATTTCCCAAGGCATTCTACTTCCCATTTTATGACCCAATTACCTTCACCTCCTTAACCATTGTCTCTTCACCTCATACTTCCTCAAGGGACCTACTGAACCTACAACATTTGGTTATTTGTGACTATTCTCCACCTTTAGAGTAATCAATCATGCAATGTCTTTAGGGTCTTACGTTCATTAGCCTATTTGTCTCATGAAAGTGCTTGACGATACTAGAAAGGATTGGCATATGCACATTCCTTTTTCCCTATGGGCATACCGTACTAGAATTTTCACTTCCACTACTACTACTCCATTTTCTCTGGTCTACAGTACCCAGGTTGTTTTGCCTCTCGAAGTCCAGATCCTGTCTCTTTGTATCTCCCTTCAAGATATGCTTACTAATGAGTAGTTTCGGCAAGATCATTTAGCAAAACTTGAGTTAATAGATGAACGTCATTTTCATGCTCTCGACCATCTCCAAGTCTACCAAAAATGCATCAAGCGTGCCTATGAAAAATGTGTCCATGAGCACACCTTCAAGTTCGGTGATCTTGTCCTCAAGGAAAATCAACACATAACCAAAGCTAAAAAAAGCAAACGGGGTAAATTTCTCCTAATTGGCTTGGACCATACATCATGACCCATGACTATGGATCAGGTGCTTATCGCTTGTCATCACTTGATGGTAAGCCTAAACCTAAGCCCCTCAATGCCTTGCATCTTTGACTATTCTACTTTTGACCTATATTCCTACATCAGTATTTATCTAGTTCATCCTCGTCCCTTGAGTGCCATTTTTCTTTCTCTTTTCCACACCTCCCCTTCAAGGACTAAACAAGAATCATGTGATTACCCATCACCCTTTTTCCTCCTCTTAAATATGTGCACCACAGATCTGCACATGGCATGATTCTCATGGATACTTTTGGTCTTCTTTTATATGAGATCCCATGGTCATTCACCCTTTCCTTCTCAACAAGAACCAAATGCTTCGTTATAGTCTATTCCATGACTTAAAAGCCAAAAAAATTATTTCCAAAAATAAGGGATTAACTCCTTGAGTCAAACTTCCAATATAAAAGATGAATCCCTCAAAAGGACATCTTCTACCTTCAATTGTCACTATAAGTAGATTGCTCCCTCGAAGGACAGCTATAAAAATATTACAATTCTCTATATAGTGTATCCAAAAAAAAGGACTATTTTCTCGAAAATCAAATTTAGAAGCTTCCCGCATCGATCAGCTTCGTGAAGACCTCAAGGAGACATATATTCATCCCGTATAGACTTCCCACATCGATCAGTCTATCTAAAAATTCAAAAAAATAAAACAAATTTTTTCATCATGGACTTGCCTATTGTGATCTTGGCTCTATTTCCCAAGGCATTCTACTTCCCATTTTATGACCCAATTACCTTCACCTCCTTAACCATTGTCTCTTCACCTCATACTTCCTCAAGGGACCTACTGAACCTACAACATTTGGTTATTTTGTGACTATTCTCCACCTTTAGAGTAATCAATCATGCAATGTCTTTAGGGTCTTACGTTCATTAGCCTATTTGTAGATGTGTTTCACACATTCTAATCCTTGCTAATCGAGCGGCTTTCTTGCCCCCTCTTATCTTTTCTCTTCTTCATTACCTTTTGATCTTCCTATATGGACTAGAACCTCAACAACTATCTTTTGGGATTTTCTTCTTCCACCTCAATCAACATAAAATCACCTTTACCTATCTACCTATTCTCACCCCCAACATCAATGCCCTCAACCTAATTATATCTATGACCTGGAATCAACACTACCTATTGACCTAACATCACCTATACCTATCTACTTATCCTCCACCAAACCTAATTGACCTTGACCTGATTATACCTATGACCTCGAATCAACCGTACCTCTCAACCTCACTACATATTCTTCTATCTTCTCATATTCTTCCCTAGCTTATGGGAGAACTACATCGGTCTGAGGTCCCTTTTTTCTGGGACTATGTAGGCAGCACTTACAGGGCATGGGGCCCTGGAAGGTTAGCTTGGCCACTCTTTACCCTAACCATTTTACCCACCTTTACCTGATTTCCTGTTCGTATCAAAACCTCGACCTCTAAACCATATACCACATAACTTTTACCACTTCTATTATTTCACATTTTTCATACATAATCAGCATTTTCTACATTTTACACCATCTCATGCATTTCTATTGCCATTTGTTACCAAAATACTGAAATGAACATCCATGCCTAAACCAACCTAACTCAATTCATGCCTAAACCAACCTAACTCAATCCATGCCTTAACCAACCTAACTCATCCATGCCTAAACAACTTGACTCAGCCATGCCTATCACCTGACTCAACCATGCCTATAACCTAACTCATCCCTACCTAAATAACCTGACTCAATCCATGCCTAACAACCTGACTCAATCCATGCCTAAACCAACCTTACTCGATCCATGCCTATGACCAAATGTAACTCCACCATGCCTAAATTAACCTGACTCGATCCATGCCTAAACCGACCTGACTCTCATCATGCCTCACTCACCTAATTTCCATTCTATATCAAACCAACAAATTCATATCTGATCTAGTACAAGCCATAAACCAATATCTCATCAATACATCCACACATCACAATGAATACTCATACATCTCATCATATAAATAAATGTGTATCTCAATATACATGCATCTCTCATCATGTCCATCATCTCAAAATTTCAGCACATAGGCCGATATACAATAGAAAATTTCATTAGCAGGCAGGCCAGTCTCATATATACAAAAGCATGAATGAATCAATACAAAAATTTGTGGCATGCAGGCCGATATCATGTACAACACAATAATAAATACACAATCTCTTCAACACGCAGGCCGGTCTCATATATAATACATACAAAAATGACTCAACATGTAGGCCAGTCCACAGTAGGTCAATCATCTCCCCATCTAATTTTGGGGAATGCTCCCTGTGCCTATGTCTCTCCTGACCCCTCTGCCACACTTGACTGGGGCCCGGAACCTGCCTCACCTCCTACTGATGGCCCCTCCCCTGGGGCTAGCCTCTGCACACTAGTGGCCTCACCATGACCCTGTTCCTGGGCTCGCCAGCCCCCTGTACTCTCTAGACGGTGAGTGCGAGATCTGGTCCTCTCACTGGATGGACTATTGTGCTCTATACTCAAAATAGGAGGGCACATCTAGCCCGGTAGATAAAAAAATGATCCTGGTAATACCTTGCCTCTCTTAGGGCATCTCTAAACCTGGCCATGGGAACTGTCCTGTGGAGGTGTCATGTTTCCTGCTACCTGCGTGGTTACCTATACAATGGGACCTTGTCCTTAAACCTGCACTTAGCCCTGTGCTATTACTAGAGCCTGAGTCAACCCTGGAATTTGTGCCTGTTGCCTGTATTTGGGCCTACAGGGTAGTAATTTTTTGCATATGCTACTATCAGATGGCCCTGTAGACCCGTAACCTACCCCTGTGTTATGCCCAACTAGCCCTGTAAAGCCTATACCTAGCGCTTGTAGAGTGGTTATCTTCCCACCATCTTCTACTACCCTCCTCTCCATCTCCATCTCCCTCTGCCTCCACCTATGTATGTATCTATTCATACCCTGCCTAACCCTGCAGCATCGCTATTTGGGCCTATAATATGGCAACCTATGCCTTTGAACCTGTGAGTTACCCCTACATTATCCCAAGATATACGTCACTAAGGTAGCCACCTGCCCCTGTAAGGTGTCCCTCTCTATTGTGATGGTGGCTAAGTTCTGGCTACCTTGGCCTCAATGGTACGGCTCTTAGCTATGCCACCCACCACTACCTATACCCATCTGTAACCCCCAACATCATCAATCTGGGTATCTACTGGCTGCTCCTCTTGCCTAGTCGGCACTGTGGGTTGTGGTAGAGACATAGGTATATCCACATAATCTCACATGTACTGCAAGAACGAAGGTCAGTACACCTTAGACTAATCCAAACTGGCATCTTACTCACTCTACAAGTATCTAATCATGCCTCTCATCGCTCTCCTCCCCTCCTGTCCACAGATGTATCTATAGCTCAACTAGCTCCATTGCCATCTGTCTATATGTGGTGAAGCCCACATATGACGCTCTAAATGATGTCCACACCCAGACAGCCCCTCCAACAACCTCCTATAGTAAGCTACATCATGAGTAGCTCTAGAACCTAGGGCCTCTCCCATGGTTGCTATGCACCACCTGTACCCCACTCTCAAAAATCTCCATGGGAATGCATTTTCCTCGAGGTATCCGCACTAGTCGAACACAAATAATGTGCTCATAAGCCCAACAATATAGTAGTACGATGCAATAGATGCTGAACCTCCACGTAGTCGCTTGTAGGCCCATATCTCTCTATACACCTGTGTCAGCAATGGAGGTGCAAATGCGAACCATGTCTATTATATCATCATGTCACGGAGGACTCCCATCAGTGACCTCAGGAATCTCCCACCCCTCTACATCCGGTAATGCGAAACAACACACTACCTCCATCAAGAGTACAAATAACCTCATCTCCTTTGGGTGAGCTATATACATTGCTCCATATCTCATGGTAACACTATGGAACATCAGGTCTGCTACAACCCCTCACCAAAAATGGGTTGCTAGTAACTCCTCAGACACCTTTGAACGAGATAGAATAAACTCTAGGCCCCCAATATGGGCAACTGTAAGATCCTGTAGATGTCCTCTAGGGTGATCGTCATCTCACCCATTGATAAATGGAAGGCATTGGTTTCTAAGTCCCATCTATCGATGAGGGCAACCATAAGACTCACCTCCCAGACTACATGCCAAAGGACCTCACCCCTATCAACCCCACCTCTGCAACATGTTGCCACTCCTCCTGCGTCGTGCTCGCCCGTACTGTCAATAATAAGGGCGGCACTCGAGTGCTCATCTGTAGCTCATCTCGGGCTTGCATCCCACAAAAGAAATGTATTAGTACACCTTCCTAACTTACCTATTTCACCCCACATCCTGACCTAATCTCTTTCCCCACCCCCATCTCGTAGGCCTGTCGCTAATCTAACCTACCCAAACCTATCTACCCTACCCCTCACCCGAGCCACCCTAACCCCTTCCTATCTACCCTAACCCTAACCTAAACCTACCCAAACTCATCCACCCAAAACTATCTACCCTACCCCTCACCCAAGCCACCCTAATCCCTTCCTATCTATCCTAACCCTAACCCAAACCTACCCAAACCCATCCACCCTGAACTATCTACCCTACCCCTCCCCCAAGCCAACCCTAACCCCCTTCCTATCTATCTTAACCCTCACCCAACCCTAACCTAACCCATCCACCTGAAACTATCTACCATACCCCTCACCTAAGCCACCCTAACCCCTTCCCGTCTCCCTTAACCCTTTTCCCTCAAGGGATAACCACCCCCAGTTCTCCCTTGACTGACCACGGTCTCCCTTTGATCGACACTGGTCATTGTTCTTGTGATCGGTACCTATCACTACTCACTGACGTTGGCCACAAGTTGACTGACATCGGTCACTATCGTGCCGCCTGCCCCGACTTCCAACCCTACTTTTTCCCTTCCTAGTCATTCTACCCACCTAAATCTCTCCTTCCACCTCTAATTTCTCCTACATTACCCTTTTTGCCCTATCCCCTACCCTTCCCCATTCCCATTGCCCTCTATTTTTCCCATTTTGAAATTCTTCCCCCTCCAAACCCTCATTTATTCATATTTCCTATATTCTATCCAATTTAACCAAACAAATCAATAACACGGGTTTCGATCTTACCGTATCACACTGCCATGGACGTGGAGGTACCTCTGGCCACAGCCCTGGTTCACCCGATCCCTCTCCTACCTCTACCATCACCAAATCACCTCCGACTCTCCAACCAATCAACTCAATCCACATGATATCATGGTCCCACCTCTCACCCAATCAATCTCACCTATGTGGCTCGCCAATCAAGCTCTCTAACACTCTCTTTTATCCTCTTCCTCTTTTCTCTATTCTTGTCCTTTTCTCCTTTTTCACAATACACAAATGAATTTTAAAATGTGGGTTTTCCACTTTTTATACCCTACCCAACTCAACCGACGTCGGTTAACCCTTGACTGATGCCGATCTGCTGCCCTAGCAAATCGCCATCAATTCCTCTCCACCATTATCGGTTCACACTGGCCGCTGTCGGTTACCCTGCCTCCTCATTGCCCTCACATTGACCTCATTTTCCTTACCTCCTTTTTCTTTTGCCTCCCCTACCCTACCTGGACCACTTTACCTTCTTCTCTGGCCCTCTACCTTCTTTAACCTCACCTCATTAGCCGATTGACGCCTCCTTATCTTACCTATACCCCAACCTTCTCGTGTTGTGACCTATCTACATGGACCTGGAAAACTATTTGTGACCTTTGAACCAATGTGCTCGCTATACCTTACACACCGTTACCTATGTTGATTGACCTAATGACCTTACCTAGCCTATTATCGTGACCATTTATCCTGACCCTACCTTTGGTGTACTAGAACATACCTAAACATTCCTACACCTAACCTATGTTGTGTTTTCCTGACCATATCCTATACCTTGGATACCAGAATCACTTCAACCTTGTTTGGATAAACCGATCGACCTCAGATGATGTAGAGTTTGCACACTCTTCAACCTGGTACCATGACGTAGTTTATACGTGTGCGTGTGTTCAACTACCCCTACCTTTGACCTTGGCCCGTTTACCCATTTACCTATAGGCCGGATTTTCCCTTGAGCCCATTCCTCATTTCTTATCATTCTGCTTTACATCCAATTTTATCAAACCACTCGCCAATTCGCCCTATCACCTCATCAGTTCCTAGTTTGAGTGGGATCACCCTCATTCCCACTTAGGGCAACCACACTCTATTTTTGTTCACATCGCTTACCAGTACAAGCTACGCAAAAAAAGGGGCAAAATATAGACACCGAAATCACGTCATAATCACCTTGGTCCCCTAGCACAGCCCTATAATCACTTCCTCATCCTCAACACCTTATCACCTATCTCCTGCACCCCACACATTTTAATTTAATTACTTTAATTACATTAATGCCATTTACCTCCATACACATTAATTTAATTATTTTAATTAAATTAATAGCCTTTTTCCCACGCACATATTAATTTAATTAGTTAAATTAAATTAATTCACCACCCTCACACATCTATTTAATATAATTGCCTTTATTAAATGCACCTCACCTAATCACCCCCATTATTTGACCCATTAACCTAAACCCTAAACCAATGTCCTAAATAAAACTTAACAGTAGACCCATCCCCTCACCTCACATTTAAAAAGCCTCCTAAGGTCGGTTTTTGCCCCGAGGAAAAGAAGAGACCCTTATCAAATGGCAGAACAACTTCCTAGGAAACTTTTGAACAACCCGAGATATCTCACCCAAACCGATGTCAGTTCACCCTAAACTGACGCCGGTTCACCCTAAACCGACGCCGGTTATACCGGAATGGACCAAATGGCCTATTTAGACCCATTTACTTTACAACTTTGTAATATGGGTTGGTTTTTTGAGAAAACTTCTGATCTCGAATTCGATCTCTTTAGATGTGACAACAGAATGAAGATTGATTTGTGATCAACAAAGGCAACCAAATACACTGGCACAACAGTGAGACTTTCTTCCCAGCATCCTCCAACGCAATAACTTCTTCATTATTCTTCAGACCTGTACCTCACAGAAGAGTAAGTATCCTCCTTCCATCTATTTCATTTTCTTATCATCAGCTGTAGTCTTTGGGGTAAAGGAACCTAGTCTTTTACTCTCTATCCATTCCCTCTCTCCAATTGCAGCCACCTTCCATACCCAATCATCTTAACACTTGGCCTAATTTCCTATTTGACCTCCTCAGTAGTCTCAGACCTTCACAACATATCTACACCCCCTATGTGATCAATCCCCATCCTCTATCCACTCCACTTTTTCCCCAAAACTCCAAAAACCTAGACTGTGTGAGTCCACCAACCCCCGACTTAACCGTCGTTGGTTCTCTCTAACTGTCACCGGTTACATTCCAACCATCATCGGTTTCATAAAACCATGGTCAGTCTCTGTGTCGCCTGATTTCTACCAGAATAACAACCTATTTCTGACATATACCTACCTGAACACCTATTTGACCTTCAGATCTGTATCTAACCTAGCCTGTTAGCTCAGATTCACCTATAACCAACCTACTTGACCTCTGGATCTCCTTCTAGCCTAGCCTGTTAGATTAGATCTAGCCTATTGTGTTTTGTATGAGATGCCTAAATCATATTAAACTACAGTAGGACAATATTTACTTTGTTTCAGCATTGAATTGTTTTAAACAGTGGATTGACAACCATCTAGGAAGTATCGCACTTCCAAGATCTAACACATGCTAGGCAGTCCACTGCATATATTGTTTAACTCTCTTTTGTGGTCTTGTTTTGGTTCTTATACAGGTAGTTCCTCCTAGCCAAAAGGAATATCTCACAATCACTTTGATTCAGAATTCAGATACATGTCATACAACCTTCAACCATCTCAAACCAGGTATTCCTCTTACCACCTTTACCTTATCTGTTTTGTCAAGTACTTCTCAAAAAAACTAAGAAATCAAGTGAAACAGATGGAGGTATTTTCAACACAAGGCTAAGGTCACTAAAGACATTAAGAAATCCTGATTGTTCGACATATTTTTGAAAGTAAATTTTGTTGCTTTGTTGATACACAAGGAAAATAGGGGCAATTCAAGGTGGATCAATTGGTTTTTAAATATTTTGTTGGGAGATGAAGCAGGATAAAGTTTATTATAATGGATCTTTGGAGGGACTTCACAATAATGAAAAAAATTCACAACAAAAAGCTTCAGAATAGTCAATATGTTCTTTCAACCAGAAGGTTTGATTCAATGGAGGCCCAGATCAGCACGTTTTCACATAATCTATGAGACTCCAACACGAAGGTTCAAATTGGAAGACTCAATTAAAAACTAAATTTTCTGATTAATCACGCCTAAGGTACACCCGAAGACTTACAGACAATCTTTATCAACAAATGCCAGTGAATTGATTTTAAATTTTCTTATCTCATCCAAGATGACAGATCTTCTTGAAATGAAATTACATATCCCATTAGAATTTCACAGGGATGAGATCCTATGTGATTTCACAAAAAATTCAGTGTAAGATTGCAATAGGAATGAAAGAAACTATTTATAGACATTATGAAAATAAAGCAGACACAAAATTGCTAGAGATTAGACACAAATTAATTCCAAAATTTCTTAGATTCATCAGTAGGGGAAATATTCCAGAGAAATCTTAGTGATTTTCAATGGCTATACATCTACAACCAACTTGACATGAAAAAAAATCTAACATAAAAGAAAATAACAGGTAATCTCAGCTTTGGTCTCTTAAGAAGACAGCTTTCTCAATTTTTTTCTCAAGAATTAAAACTCCAACCATTTGCAAGAGTATTCTCATTGCATTTATACATTGTTTCCTACTCAATTTTCTACCCAAAAGAGAATAATATTCGAGGGACCTTTACTTCTTACCAATTTGTTATAGAAAATGATGTTTAACAAATTCAGACGCAAAATCTTCCAGGTGGACCAATTGTGAACTAATCACATTTCTTGGGCCCTCGACTAGTGACTAGGATGTCATGCCACAATGTTTCGAGAGCCCCTTTAATCATTTTGTTTCTGTCATGTGAGAAATCTCCATTTTAATCATTTTTCAGAGCCTCTGCATAGCTGGACTTGACAGGTCATCCGTTTTTGCTCTCGAGGCAACGCCCTTATCACATTTTGTGCCTACACTTTCATCATTTCATCCCTTTCCCCTCCTTTTCCTCTGAAATTTTACTCTGCAGCTTTTGGATATGGCATTTTGCATTTTTGCATGATCCTAACCAAAAATCCACTTCAAAATTACTTCAGATTTACAAATTGAGCTCCCAAATCAATTCAATTAAACTTTACAGAACAAAACGACACAAATTTGCCAAAAAATTGATGAAGAATGATGCAAAAAATGCATCTCCAAACATCCTCGAGCTTCAATGGCAGAAAAATCAAATGAAATACATAGCTACCATTGATCTTGCTTTTCAACTTTTAATTTGATCCCTCCACATGGCAAAATGTGATTGGAAATGGGCCTGGGAGCACTTTTTAACATTTTATAACTTTTGGAAAAAAGTAAAATTTTTACATTTTCTCCACCTCTCCACCCTTAGAAAACAACCTTGACATGTGTCCCAATGTCGGTCCCGAAGGAACCGTGGCTCGATTATGTTATTTTACCTCATTTTTGTAAAAAGGAAAACTTTCCAAATTTTCCCCGCAACTCCGCCCTTCCGCCTTTAGTTTTTGATGTGGGTTCCAGCGGACCTATGCTTCATTTTTTTACTTTATACTTATTTTCCGAAAAGGAAAAAATTCCAAATTTTCCCGTCCAACCCGCACCTCCATTTTTGACTATTCAACGCTAGCATTACTTTCCTGTCGGGGCCACACTCCAACTTACAATTTTATCCCTTTTTACAAAAGGCAAAAAACCTTAAATAACCCCAAAGCTCTGTTTCTCCATCTCCCCGCCTACCACATGTCTCAATTGCACATTTTGAGATGGTCCCAAAAAGTAGAGACCCCAAACAAGTGCGGCCACAACATGTGTCTCATTTCGGAAGAGTCTGTTAAAACGTTGAAGGTTTAGTGGAAGGTGCCATGTGTCTAAGGTCCGAGACAATCTCCTTCAACCGTTGAAAAATTCCAAGCAAAAATTCAGTGTGAGCGGAAGCCTCCAAGTGTCCTCCTGACGCTTCTTCAAAATAAAACTCAGGGGTCGATCCCCAAACATGCGCGTTCTCTCCATGTGTCCCAGGCCCTTAAGGAATTTTCTTAAAAATTCTTAGGGAAGGGAAGGCCCAGTGGAAACCTCCACGTGTCTTTATGGCACAACTTTAAGATAGTCCCCAAGAGCAGAGACCCTGAACCAGCGCAGAATCACCATGTGTCCCAAGATTCAGAAAATTTCTTTGAAAAGTTTAAGTACCTAGCAGATCCAGTGAAAGCCTCCACCTGACCCTTGTCGCAATTGTTAAGGTGGGACCCTGAGGTGGATCCTCAAATTAGTGCCATCCCACCATGTGTCCATGGCCCGCCAAAAACTGTACTGGCTGCATGAAAAAAAAATTTAAGTCCGAGAAAAGTAACGGAATCCTCCACGTGTCCCTCGGTGTAACTCCAAGGCCAAACCAAAAGGTGAATTTTTAAATGAGTGATGTTCATCCACGTGGACAAGTTTTGGGTTGAAGAAAGACATAGAGTTTTTTAGAGTGCCCCGCCAAGCCACATCCAACCAAAAAGGGCCACGTTTCCACTGATGGAGAGGTGTAAATTTGATGGGGAAAACTCACCCATCAAATTGTAAAATGTAGGAAAACCACCATTTGAGCTTAGAGATGAATTTTTCTTCAAGGACAGAGAATTTGGAGATTTTATAATTTTCAAACATGATCCTCCGAGCTACATCCAATATTGTTTCATCAGGTATTTGGGAAATTAATGAAAGGGACAACAATATGTGAATGCGGAAAAAGGAAGGAAAGGAACAACCTGAGTTTTACGCCCAATTTACATACTCCTTCAGATGGACAAAGAAATGAAAAAAAAAAATTGGACCTTTAAGTGATCATTGACCCAAGAAGGGACTGATCATGGCAACAAAATGAAGGATAGAGTCTTTCCAGCACCAACACGGGGAGATAGAAAACATGACAGAGGCCGCAAACTAAGGAATTTCAATGACAAATGGGACGAGACTAATTTAAGCACCAACATTAGCTCTAACTTGGGGATGGGCACTCCCTTTGAGTGCCACAAGAACAAATAGTAGACCAAGCACCAAAAACAGACCATTGGGAAATGGAGTCAATGAAAATACTTGAAGAGAAGAACAACCATAGCCATCCTCAAAAAAACAAACCGAGAAACCAACAAAACTAGGTCACCAAGGACCAGAACAAACAAAAACACAAAAGTAAATGAGAACAATGAGCTATACACTGTACAAATGGATTATACCTTAATTCTGAGAAATCAATCAAGGGAATGCTTCAAATGCCTACCATTAGTAGGCAATTCAAGTAGTTCCCCATCTAAGTCTTTTAGGAAGAAGATATTTTCACCAATTCGAATATCAATTGAATAAGGGACCATCCATAATGCATCAAATTTACCATGCTTTCCCTTATCTTCATGCCTGTTATCCCATAAAAGAATAAGATCCCCAATGCTGAAAGCTCTGGGTGTCACCTTTTTGTCAAATAGCTTCTTCAACTTTTCTCTGAACTTCACATGCCACTGATGGGATGCCCTTCTCTCTTCATCCAACTCAATAATCTAATTGATTTGAGCATCATATGAACTAACTTCTTGGTCTTCATTCTGTTAAACAACGTGAAATGAAGAAAATTGCAAATCGAGGGGAATCGGAGCTTGAGTTCCATATACCAATTCAAATGGGATTTTACCAATAACTCTTTTGATAGTGATTTTGTCAGCCCAAACAACAAACCTCAGTTGTTCACCCCACTTCCTTTTGTTCAACTCCAAGGTTCTTCTAATGATCTTCAACAATTTTTTATTACTGGACTCAACTTGTCCATTTCCTTGGGTATTGTAGTTAGAAGCATATGTCAAATTGATCCCATACACTTTGCACATTGCCACAAAAGGTTTGGCTCTAAAACTCATGGCATTATCAGCAACTATTTTAGCTAGCACTCCAAATCTGCATATGATTTAATTAAGCATAAAGTCCATGATCACTTGGTGTTTTGCCTTATTGGTGGGGATTGCTTCCACCCACTTAGTGAAATAATCAATGGCTACAATAATCCATTTATGACCAGCATTGGAAGAATCAGAAATTTCCCCAATGAAATACATTCCCCATTGTCTTAATCGGGCTTTAACTGACATAGGCTGCAAAGGAAGGGAGCCTAAAGCTTTCATTCTTCAAGAGTTGGCCACAATGTTGGAAAATTTCACATTTCCTCACCAGTAATGTTGTATCCTTAAAGAGAGTTGGCCACAAATAACCAACCCTCAAGATTTAATGTGTTGTAACTCTCCTAACAAAATGTCCCCCATAGATGAATAGAGGCTGGAAGCAGAACATCTTGCATGATCTGAAAGAGATGCTTTCAATAGAGTGGTTGGAGGCGC
Organism: Taxus chinensis; assembly: GCA_019776745.2. NCBI lineage: Eukaryota > Viridiplantae > Streptophyta > Pinopsida > Cupressales > Taxaceae > Taxus > Taxus chinensis. Next base: position 174,663,145 of record CM034151.1, read on the forward strand.
TAGGGTTTTGGATCAAGAAAGCAATGCTAGCTTATGGTGATGCTGGTGTTTTGAGTTGGGAGATGGTTCAAAGTACTTGTGCGGTGGCTCAGCTTGACGCTCTCTCCTTGAGTATTGCAGAGTGCTACTTTGATGAGTTGGTTTTGTGCTACAGACCACTTGAGGAGATTCTTGGTGAGGGAATTTTGAAGGAAGCCAACCATTGTGCAGGGTACATCCTGAGCCAGGATGTGAAGGCCTTTTTGTCGGCTATCAAAGGTAATATTGGCCCTGTCACTTTTACTCCTTTTCTGGTTGCCTTTCTGGTGTTTACCTTCACCAAGATTCATTCTTCCTCCCTTAGTCTGTCATTGGGACCGGTGGTTGAGCCTCTGCCTATTAGTGCCTCGTCATTTTCTAGGGTTCCTCTGGTGGAACAGGATCTTGTTTCAGCACCAATTTTGCCTCTAGAATCATCTCTTTCTTTGGATTTGTCTCATTCCACATCTGCCTTCATTAGGGGTGCCTTGGTTTTAAACGGATCTAGGAGGTGTTGTCCATCTCTGACAGGGGGTTTTGGTTCTTTATTGGTGCGGCCTCAGAGGAGGATCTCTTGCCTACTTCTCAGTTTGGTTTCATCTAGTTTGTTTTGGTGGAAGGGGTCATTTTAGGTCATGCGGCTATGCTTCGGCTGGGTCCTATTGTGGCAAATCAGTAGCACCCCCTGGATGTTGATTAGATTTCTAGTTTGATCATACTATCATCCAGTGTGATTGCACAACATTGAATCCTCTTCCCAAGTGTGGGACTTGCAAAATGGAAGAGGAATCTCCATATTAGAGGGTGGTTCCTCAACTCCTCTGATCAGCTATTTCACTTGCACAATTGTAGAGGTTTAAACTCCTAAATCTACTCTAAATTCCAAGGAGACAGAGATAGAGAATGCAAAAAAGAAATAAATAATGCTAATAGGTGATGCACCAAAGGAGTTGTAGACACCTGATGTTGCATGAAATACACAATCCATAAGGAAACACAGCACAAAACATGCACAAATTCTCAAAATGTAATGAAAGATCAAGAAATCAATGATAGATATATGAAAGGATTGAGGGATTTTAATCACAGAACATATATCAACATCTCATATCCAATACAGTACATTACAGTGATCCAGAGGAAAGAAAAGGTGCTACATTACATGGAAAGGTAAAATTTATTCACAAATTCTGCCAAGGAGGAAGAAAAAGGAAGTTGTAAAGCTGAAAAAAGTGTCTCTCTTTTGCAAAATGAACTCATTATGGCTTTTACAGTGCAAACCACGACCCCAGGAGAGAGAAACATGGGAAAACGTGCAAGGGGTTCAACCATTGACCAAAATTCCATCAAAATAGCATGGGTGCCCTGACAGACCCATTCCCTAACATTTTTAACCATGCTGGGAGAGAATGCGAGCCATTCTTCATTAAAAACGGTGGTTGAAACGTCATTTCTGTCCATGACCACGTGCCAGAGGTGTTTCTTGATTTTCTCTCTCCAAACTCAACCAAAATGAAAAATAACCCTGGAATCTTGTAGATAATTTCACCAGATTTCCATTGATATAAAGAACACGAAAAACCGAGCTCTGGATCGAAAGATATGGCGATTTGAAGTTTTAGGGCAAAACAGGGCCAAATCGGGTTGGTGGGAAAAAATTTCAAATTTTTACCTTTTTGGTCGTTTGGAAAATTTTCCAAAATTTCCCCGTGCTCTGCCACTCTAGGTGCCATGTGGTGGCATCTCATTGGCCGCAGGCCTTTCAGGGGAAAAATTTTCCAAAAAACTCCGACGAGCCATAACTTCAAAAATACATGGAGTTAGGAGGAAAACTTTACCTTTCTAGAAAGCTGAGAAAGAGCTCTATCCAATGGTGTCATTTCTGGAAGGTTTTGAGTTCTTGAAAAGCAAAATATTATGACTGAGGCACAAGAGAGGAAAAAATGAGAGGAGTTAGCCACAAAAAATGAGCAAGGGCACAATTTGGATAACAGGGCCCAATTCCCTTCTTTCCTATTGGGGTTCTTCTTCCCCTAATTTTTTTAGATAGAGATCGACTGTCTTGGTTCCCCAAGTGTTGTATCAAGAAGAAATCGAAACCATTTTAGGCTTTTCCTCATCTCTCCCCCTTGCGTGTACTGGCATTCGTTGTTTTTGGTTTTTGGGTGTTGTGATTTGCGGCAGTTTCATTTATGTTAGTTCCGGGAGCAGGGTGGCTTCTTGGTCCTGTTTGTGTTTGGATTTGGTGGGGGTCAGATTTTTTTTGGTTGATTCAGTTATTGTATTCATATTTCTTGTAGCTACATTTTGTTGGGCATCGTATTCATTGGTTTTGGATGGTTGGGTGGCCCTGCTACTTTGGTTCCTGGCATTTGGATGTTTCGGTTCTTGGTTGTTTGCTTACCGTGGGTGGTTCTTTAGTTAGTTTCCATGGTAATGCGGCCTTTGGTGGTTTTTTTTCTTTTCCTGTCTTGGGCTTTTGTGTGTTCTTGGTCGATCTATGTTGGTTTCGATAGCCCACTACTTTCATCTCTTTCATTGCAATGGGTCTTCCCATTTCTGCTCATGGCTTCGGTGTCTTGCGTGCCTTCTTTCTTTATCTACCCCTCCTGCATGATCCCTGCTTAGGATGGTAATGTGCAAGGGGTCGTATTCTGTCCCCCTTTAGCGTTTTTTCCTTCTTTCATTGCTCCTTCTCTTTCTTTTCCCTTTCTACTTGCTTGTTTCTCCCTTCCTCTCTCTTCTTCTCTTCTTCACTTCTTCTATGTTGTAGGGTGGGGGCCCCAACCCCGCTAGTTCATAGCTCTGGTCAAAAGCATTTAATAATAAAAAAAAAATTCCCTCACAAACCCCTCCATGGAGATCAGCAATTATTTTGGGGGCCTCATTTTCAGTAATGCATCTCAAGAGCACTCCCTCGTGGTTCTTCCAAGCTAACCCAAAATCAGTAATGACATATTTTTAAGAGGCTAACTTAAGAGCTCTTTTCTAATTTTTACTCATATTTTCAGGGCAACATAGATGTCTGAGATAAAAGATTATATCTTTTACAAAATTTTCAAGGACATCCACCCTTTCTCCTTCTACTTCATTTACCTCAATAGTTTCCAGGTTACTCTCAGCCATAAGCTTAGCTAGGCCCAAACCTCTTATGAATTTCATGGTTTGAATATCCATCTCATATTCCTGCAACTTGTTCACCCATTTGTTTGCATTTTTTTTTAGACCTCCATCTCTGATAAGATGTATTTTACCATGGTGTGGGGAACATAAGCAACAACTTTAGAATTCAAGATGTAGGGTCTGAAAACCTTTTTTTCTTTCATTAAGGAAAATACTTACTTCTCCATGATGGTGTCTTTCAACTCAACTCCCTACAATGCCTTACTGAAAAAGGAATTTGGTCTCTTAACCACTTCATCATCCTTCTGTAATAAAATATATGTAATGGTGTTTTCTGAAGAAAAAGAGAACATTTGAAAAGGCTTCTTGTAATTTGGAATTGCCAAAACAAGTGCATGTTTTAGTGCTTCTTTGATCACATCAAAATCCTGAATGGTTGCTTTTTCCCACTTGATAATCTGGTCTTTCTTCAACATGCAAGTGACGAGGAGAGTCAACTCAACAAAGTTAGACACAAATATTCTAATGAAATTTATTTTCCCAAAGAAGGACTGGATTCCCTTCTTGGTTCTTAGAATTGGAACCTTGTTGATATCCTCTACCATTTTGAGATCAATCATGACACCATCCTTTGATACAATGTGACCAAGTAACTTGGCCTTTTACACTCAAAAATGGCACTTCTTTGGATTCAAAGAGATATCAAATTCTCTGTATCTAATCAACATCTTTTCCAAGTGCTTCAAGTGATCATTTCTCTTCCTAGAAAACACAGTTACCTCATCTTGATAAACAACACTGAAATCATTAATGTAAAAAGAAAAATCCACATCCATTACTCTTTGAAATGTTGCTCTAGCATTCATTAGACCAAAATTCATTCTAACATAGACATATGTTCCCCAAGGAGTGGTAAAGGTAGTCTTAATTCTTTATGATTCCCTTACAACAACTTGATTATAGCCAGAGAAACCATTCAATGTAGAAAGAAACTCAGATCCAGTCACTAACTGCAACATATTTTCCATGTTTGGCAGAGGATAATTATCTTTCATTGATGCTCTATTTAGATTTCTAAAATCCATGCATAGCTTGATATCACCATTATTTTTTCCAACTGGCACTAATTTTTCAACCCAAGAAGAATACCTTGTTAGCTGAATAATCCCTCCATCCCTTAGCTTCTTCAATTCTTATTGCATCTTCATGGAGATGAGTGGATTAATCGGCCTCTACTTTTTTTTCAATGGTTTTTCATTTGTTTCGAGAGGAATTTCATGTTGAAACAAATCCTCTCTGTATACTTTTAGGTCAGAATAAGACTAATCCAAATAGTCCTAATATTTCTTCAACAATTGGACATAGGACTATTTTTCTTACTTGCTCAAATTGTGTCCCAACCAGATCTTCCTTGGTTTCTCCTTTATGCCAAGGTCATGCTCTTCAACATCCCTTGAGGCTACTATATGTCTGTTAATAATGCAATCAACATTATCAAAGTTTGATTCAAGAGCAACCAACCCTCTAGGAATGGTATTAGTTTTCAATTGGATGATTTCTTTGCCAAACAAAGTTTCTTTTCCTTCTACTGCACACACCATTGGCTCCCAATCAATACACTGATTAGCAAACTCCCCTTTGTTCTACAGAAACCATTTCACCTGGGCATCATCATCAAATACTTGTCATTTTTTTACGTTGTCACGGATAGATGGCCTTGTTAGTACTTCAACACTATATTCACAATTGGGGGACATTAAAAAAACATCAAACCGAGATCCCAACACTGCAATCTGGTTAGCAACAACATTAAAATTTCTATCATGATGCACAATATTAAATGAGTCAAACATTTCAATCAAATCCCAAACTACATGATTTTATTGTTTCATTCTCTAATTTTTAGTAGCATACAGTTTTCTAATTTGTTTGACAATCAGTTTTGAGTATCCTTTGACAATGATATCTTTAATATAATACTTCCAAGCAGTTCTCAAACCTAATAACAATGCTTCATACTCAACAATGTTATTATTGCATTCAAAGTTAAGTTTGAAAGAGAAAACAAACTCTTCTAAGCTTGGAGAAATCATAAATACACTAGTATCATTTTAAAATTTGGAACAAGCCCCATCAAATAACAAGGTCTAAGGAGAACCTACATGTTCATGAAATTTACATTGATCCATCTTATTCTCTTTCCCATCAGTGAACCCAACAAAATTATCAGCATCAAAATCAGTATACAACACTTCATAAGAGGCATTGTTGGGATCTTTAACGAGGTGCAACATCTTATTTTCTCCGTACAAATTTACAAGGCTTCCTTCAATTTGAATGGTGGAAAAATACATATCCATTTGACCACTTCCACCAACACTTGTATCCCACTTTCTTGACAACAACATGCCCCACTTGGTTGGGCAATCAACAATGACAAAATCAAGTTTCAATTTCTTACCTGGATAGGCTGCAAGTTGTACAACCAAACCTTTCACACATCCAATAATAGGCACCTCTCTAGAGTCCATGGAAATTCATCTTCCATATGCTACTGTCACTTTGATATCCAGCTCATTCATGACTTCCAGGGGCATAACATTGCATGATGCTCTGGAGTCAAACATACAATTTTGCAACAATCTATCTTTAATAATCAGTGTTTTAAAAAATGGATTAACATTTAACTAAGACTCAACTAAAGATGTCCCCAAGTAGAATTGAGGTGGTTCACCCAGCTCTTCCAATGCTGGTGGCGTTTCAAGGTTTGTAGTGGTTGGAGGAGTAGTTTCTACAATGTTTACATTTCTACCTAGGGTACTCTTTTCTTCTTTCAATCCCAAGTACTCAAATGCTCTCTTCTTGTGATCAGAAGTCTTGATCAACTAAACAATTGGAACACTAACTTTGATTTGAATCAAAACTTGGGCAATGTCATCAGGAACATTCTTTGGCAAGGTAGCATTGGAAGGGAGATTATCAAACTCATCTTATGGCATGGGATTCTTGAGAGTTTGGGAATGAGGAGAAGTATGAATCTTGTTTGCGACAACAAGGCATTTGGAAGGTGTATCTTTCTTAGGATCCTCTTTAGGAATACTACCAAGAAATGGAGTTTTAGGTTTGGCTTAAGGCTCTTCTCCTTTGACAACTCTAATCCTAGTATTATAATCTTTTTATTGAGCAACAACAACGTTCATCAATAACTGCCTATCTTCCTCCCAAGTGATTCCTCCATCATAATTCTTTATCATTAAATATCTTAAATACTCAAAGTCATTATTAGGTATTTAAAAATATTGCACTACATCTATTTAAAAAGTATGAGAAGGAGGAAGAAGTGGTACCTAGTGAATGTAATCCCAAATAGTTGCAGCAATTTGAGCACTTGTCACTTTGGTTGAAGTTGCTCCTTGTTGTGAGCTTGAAGAGCAACCCATCATGTAAACATCATCATCAGTACCATCATCATTATCAACTTCTTCTTCTTGCTGATTTACTTCACATGGAGGATGGGGTAGAAAGCATCTATCACACCAATCAATCTCATTGGCTTCATCAACAACAGCAACCCAGGAAGTCAGAGGATCAGGAACCATTCTACTTTCACGTGCTTTGGGATGTTTATTTGTAGATCCCATGGGTCCTTTACCTATGTCATCTGACCACTGATCACCCCTAGGATGATTTTCAAATCTGTCATGATTTTGTTCCTTTTGCTGAACTTGTGAACTCTACCCAATTCCTTTCTCTACCTGGGCTAGTTTGTAAGAGATTTATTTGACAGCCCTTGCCAAATTTTTAACAACCTCCTCAAGATCCACACTCTTGCTTGCTTGAGGTTTTTCTGGGTTTATCAGTTTAACACCCTCCCTCTTAGGAGGTTTTCCAATGGCCTTAATATTGTTCTCAATTTACAGAGCCATGGTAAAGGCCCACCTCAAAGTCCAAGGGTTTTTATCCCTCAAATAGTAAGAAACTTTCTTATCAAATGCATCTGAATACTTTATCAGACATGATTCATCACATGGCCTCAAATTAATAGGTTGTCTTCTCAATGTTTTGTTAAATCTAGTGTTGATATCATGCTTTGATTCATTAGGATTCTTTTTTATATTTTCAAACTCTGATAAAAGAAACCTAGGGTTAGTTTTATCACCATACTGCATTCTAAAGGCATTCTTCATCTCTGTCCAGGAGTCAATGGAATTATCTAGCAGAGATTTATACCAGTCCCTTGCATCCTCTTCTAGAGTATGAATAAATAATTTAATGTATACATCTTCAAACTTTATTTTGAAATCCTACATCATATTGACAAAGAGTTTCAAGTGCTAATCACCAGTTATTGCATTATTTCCTTGAAACTTAGGCAATTTGTTTCTTACATCCTGTGGCACAACATTTGGATAGCCATCCATACCTCTAAAACTGATGGGACCAAAAGTATTAACAACAAATGGAGGTCTAGGTGGAGGCTAAGCCATATTATTCTGAGGAGGTGATCTTACAGGAGAAACATAGTGATGAGGAGTGAGGGGTCTATGTGGTACAGGGATACAATTTGCAGAATGACTTCCCTCTAAAGGTTCTGTCTCTTGGAAAACTCTATTAGATTTTGAAAATACAGGGGCAGATCGAGAAGAAAAATTTTCAAATACAGATGATGGACCCTCTCTAGATGGATAATTTAATTCAACAAAGAGGCTACCTAATTTAAAAGAACTTGAGGAAGTACTGCAATCTTCAATCACAGGCTGATCAATTTCACCAATGGAGATCTCTTTTCTTGATGCTTGATCTCCAATAGCCTTCCAAATTCTTCTTCCTTTTGAGTTTGACTTTCCCATCTCTTGAAACAACCTTCTACTAGAGTGCTTGGTGAAGAAAGATCTCCTTCCTTCAATATTTGCAGATATTTGTAGATATTAAGACACTTGTATTTATAAAGAATTTAAACAACACGGAATCGCCACTAAGGATTTTCACCTTAGTTTGTACAAATGCACTATGAAATACCTATCAAATGTCTGTCAATACCAGATTCATGCAAATCTTGCCAGATATGATCTTCTTTTACCCAAATTTATCAATGATACAAATCTTAGTGCAATAAATGTATAAGCTGGAAATATTGCACTCAAAACTCACAAATTTGAATAATTTTTACAAATCTTAACAAATAATGATGTTTTAGCAATATATTTGCACTTTAAAATCTATAAAAAGCATTACTAGGGTGTGTATGCATACACCTATGTTCAAATAGTTGAAAGAGTCCCCAGAAATGGTGCCATGAGTGTTTTTGATGGGCCAAATGGATACGAATGGGAAAAAAATCAACAAATAAGTCTCAGTAATGCAAATCAGTTCCCAACAACGCAAATCAGTTCCCCGACAATGGTGCCACAAGTGTTGGTATCCAAATTTATTCTCCTTTTCAGGCCGAGCAGCAACACAGATTTGATAGGGAGCTTAGAGGTAGATAGATCATAATGTGTGTCGTTTTGTAGTTGGGGATGAGATCTAACTGACCCTTTGTTACTCATATTTTTGGAGAGACAGATAACACCTTTAAGAATATTTGACCTATCCTCACTACTTTAGGCTGTGCCTCTTCGACCAGGGTGAGAGGACCCTTAGTGTAACCTCTGTTTGATGAAGGAGATGGAGATATCCTTCTTTTACACAAATTCTATGAAGAGAAACTTGGGAAAATATGGTCAATGCTCTATGATTTAACTCTTAAGAGTTGTCACTTCTAAACGATGGAGATATTTTCAACACAAGGCTAAGGTTACTAAAAGACATTAAGAAATCCTGATTGTTCTGTATATTTTTACAAGTAGATTTTGTTCCTTTGTTGATACACAGGGAAAACAGGGGTAGTTCAGGGTGGATCAATGGTTTTTAAATGATTTTGGTGGGAGATGAAGCAGGATAAAGTTGATTATACCAAATCTTTGGAGGGAGTCCACAATAATGAACAACTTCACAACAAAAAGCTTCATAATAGTCAAGACGTTCCTTCAACAAGAAGGTGTGCTTTAATGGAGGCCCAGATCAGCACATTTTCACATAATCTTTGAGACTCCAACATGAAGGCTCAAATTGGAAGACTCAATTAAACACTAAATTTTCTGATTAATCATGCCTAAGGTACACCCAAAGACTTACAGACAATCTTTATCAACAAATGACAGTGAATTGATTTTAAATTTGTTTATCTCATCCAAGATGAAGGCTCTTCTTGAAATGAAATTGCAAATACCATTAGACTTTCATAGGGATGAGATCCTGTGTGATTTCACAAAAATTTCAATGTAAGATTGCAATAGGAATGAAAGAAAATAATTGCAGACATTCTGAAAATAAAGCAAACACAAAATTGCTAGAGATTAGACACAAATTAATTCCAAAATTGCTTAGATTCATTAGCATGGGAAAGCTTCCAGAGTAATCTCAGTGCTTTTCAATTTCTATACATCTGCAACTAACTTGACACGACATAAAATCTAACACAAAAAAAAATAACAGGTAATCTTGGCTTTGGTCTCTCAGGAAGACAACTTTCTCAAAACATTTCTCAAGAATTCAAAATCTGACCATTTGCAAGAGTATTCTCATTGCATTTATACATTTTTTCCCACTCAATTTTCCCCCCAAAAGAGAAGAATATTCGAGGGACCTTTTCTTGTTACCAATTTTTTTCATACAACGACGTTTAACAAATTCAGATCCGAAATCTACCAAGTGGACCAATTGTGAACTAATCAGGTTTCTTGGGCCCTCAACTAATGACTAGGATGCCATGCCATAATGTTTTGAGAGTCCCTTTAATCATTATGATTTTTTCATGTAGAAATCTCCATTTTAATCATTTTTCGAAGCCTCTACATAGCTGGACTTGACAGGTCATCCCTTTTTGCTCTCGAGGCAACGCCTTTTTCACCTTTTGCACCTACACTTTCATCATTTCATCCTTTTTCCCTCCTTTTCCTCTGAAATTTTACTCTGCAACTTCTGGATCTGGCATTTTGCATTTTTGCATGAGCCTGAGAAAAAATCCACTTCAAAATTACTTCAGATTTACAAATTGAGCTCCCAAATTGATTCAATTGAACTTTATAGACCAAAATGACACAAATTTGCCAAAAATTTGATGAAGAATGATGAAAAAAATGCATCTCCAAACATCCTGGAGCTTCAATGGTGGAAAAATCAAATGAAATGCACAGCTACCATTGATATCTTGCCTTTCAACTTTTAATTTGAGCCCTCCACATGGAAAAATGTGATTGGAAACGGGCCTGGGAGCACTTTTTGACATTTTATAACTTTTGGAAAAAAGTAAAATTTTGACATTTTTCTCCACCCCTCCGCCCTTAGAAAATAGGCTTGACACGTGTCCCAATGTGGGTCCAAGAGGAACCACAGCTCGATTCTGCTATTTTACCTCATTTTTGGAAAAAGGAAAATTTTCCAAATTTTCCCCGTAGCTCCGCCCTTCCACCTTTAGCTTCTGATGTGGGTTCCATCGGACCTGTGCTTCATTTTTTCACTTTATACTTATTTTCCAAAAAGGGAAAAATTCCACATTTTCCCGGTGGGCCCGCACCTCCATTTTTTACTATTCAACGCTGGCATTACTTTCCTGTCAGGGCCGCACTTCAACTTACAATTTTATCCCTTTTTACAAAAATAAAAAAACCTTAAATAACCCTAAAGCTCTATTTCTCCATCTCCCTGCCTGCCACGTGTCTCAATGGTGCATTTTGAGATGGTCCCAAAAAGTAGAGACCCCAAACAATCACAGGCTCAACATGTGTCTCAGTCTAGAAGAGTCTATTAAAAATTTGAAGGTTCAGTGGAAGGCACCATGTGTCTAAGGTCTGAGACAGTCTCCTTCGGCCATTGAAAAGTCCAAGAAAAAAGGAAGAGTGAGCGGAAGCCTCCAAGTGTCCTCCTGGCGCTTCTTCAAAATAAAACTCAGGGGCTGGTCCCCAAACATGCGCGGCTTCTCCACGTGTCCCAGGCCCTTTAGGAAGTTTCTTGAAAATTCTAAGGGAAGGAAAGGCCCGGCGGAAACCTCCACGTGTCTTTATGGCACAACTTTAAGATAGTGCCCAAGAGTGAAGACCCTGAATGAGTGCAGGCTCACCACGTGTCCCAGGCTTTATAAAATTTCTTTGAAAATTTTAAGTACAAAGCAGAGCCGGTGGAAGCCTCCACCTATCCCCCTGTCACAATTGTTAAGGTGGGACCCTGAGGTGGATCCTCAAATGAGCACCAGCCCACCACGTGTCCATGGCCCACCAAAACTATACCAATTGCATGAAATTTTTGTCTAAGTACAGGAAAAGTAGTAGAATCCTCCACATGTCCCCCTGGTGCAACTCCAAGGCCAAACCAAAAGGTGAATTTTGAAATGAGCTTCGTTCCTCCACGTGGACAAGTTTTGGGTTGAAGTGAGCCATAGAGTTTTTAGAGTGCCCCGCTGAGCCACATCCAACCAAAAAGGGCCATGTTTCCACTGATGCAGAGATGTAAATTTGACGGGGAAAACTCACCCGTCAAACCATAAAAATGTAGGAAAACCACCATTTGAGCCCGGAGATGAATTTTTCTTCAAGGACAGAGAATTTGGAGATGTTATAAGTTTCAAACATGATCCTTTGAGCTACATCCAATCTTGTTTCCTCAAGCATTTGGGACAAAAACGGTAGGGAAAACAATACGTGATTGTGGAAAATGGAAGGAAAGGAACAACCCGAGTTTTACGCCCAATTTACAGACTCCTTCAGATGGACAGAGAAACAAAAAACAAATTCTGGACCTTTAAGTGATCCTCGACTAAGGAAGGGACTGATCACGAAACCAAATGGAGGACAGAGTCTTTCAAGCACCAACACGGGGAGATAGAAAACATGACAGAGGCCACAAACTGAGGAATTTCAATGACAAACGGGGCGAGACTAATTTGAGCACCAACAGACTTACCTCTTTTCATTTCCATATTGTTATCAATATATTTCATAGCCGAAAAAGGTGGGTATTTATTTTCTGATTGGTCTCACCTTCTCTTGAGAACTAGCTATGGTGAGAGATTTACTATTAGAGCCAAGCCAATCTCTTCTTATCATGTTGAATCCTATAACATTCATCCCTTTAACTCTAATTGTGTCATCGAAGAGAAATAATAAAATTAATTAGTGTAATCCTCCCTTTTGAGTCCATGATATTTTATTAGATGAATGGGAAAAGGAGAATTATGAATTTGATCTTTATGATATAGCCGAAGAGACTTGTTTAGGAACTTATTACATCTATGAAGAAGAATTCATAGCCCCTATATCACATAAAAAGGAAAAAAATGCTTCTGATTTATGGAAATTTTTCTTTCATGCCTCTAAACATATAAATGGAAATGGGGTAGGTGTAGTTCTAGTCTATATAATGGGAAATAAGTTTACTACTAATCGATTAAAGTTTGCATGTTCCAACAATGTTGTTGAGTATGAGGCTTTGATTCATGGCTTGTTATTAGCATAGAAAAGGAATATTAAGGCAATACAAGTGTTTGAGGATATTGAGCTTGTCAATCATCAAGTTAAAGGAAGATGCGCTACTAATGATAATATTTTAAAATCTTATAGACATAGAGTATGGGATCTTATGGAAAATTTTGATGCCATCAACTAAAAGTGGTGCTAAGTAAGCTGAATACATAAAAAAATTAGATGGTGGTTATTGGATAAGAGTTCTCCCCATATAAGGACCTTATCCAAGGTAATAAGTAACATGTTAATAGGGTAGAAATACCATCACTTCCAAATAATGAAGTCATCTAGCATATTTTTGACACCGATGAGAAAATTGTCTAATTCATCTAGAATGAGGTAGATTTTTCATCAGACTTGCAACCTAAATTACAATAAATCTATGGTGAGTAGATCATCTAGCTGAGGAAAAAAAAATTTCCTAATGGACTTGTTTCACTTGAGTGTATATTCACCCTTGATGATGAATTCAAAGGGGATATAAAGAATATAATAGCAAAGGAACAAGACTGCAAGCTAGTCATAATCCCACAAGATAAATATTTATTATTGGGAAAGCTATGTGATGAGGATGAAAGAAAATATTTAATTTCCTTTTGTCACAAATTTAATGATGTATTCTCTTGGTGTCATGAAGATATCAAAGAATTTGATCCAAATATTTCCCAACCTATTATAGATCTTAAACCCAATGTAAATCCAAATAGAATAAAGTAGAGGCCTATCAATCACAAAATAGAGCCCCTTATGAGAAAGGAATTATCTAAACTCATAGAATCCAAAATCATATTACCCATTAATTATTTGACTTGATTTGCTACCTTAGTTCCTGTTGAGAAGAAAAATGTAGAGATCATGTTATGTGTTGATTTCAGAGATTCAAATAAATACTCCCTTAAGGATCTTTATCCTTTACCCTCAATGGAACAAATTCTATAAAAATGGTGGGAGCTAAAATTTATCTCTTTTGGATGGATATTCTAAATATAATCAAGTCTAGCTTAAGGAAGAAGGAAGATATAATACAAAATTTACTACCAAATCGAGTACATATGCCCATGAGTAAATGTATTTTACTTTGTTTAATGTTGGTGCTACCTTTCAAGAAACCATGGATATTTAATTTAATGGATATATAGATAACTTTAATCTCATCTACTTGGATGATATCACAATTCTCTCAAGAGAGGGTGAAGATCACATGAAACATCTTGAGAAAGTATTCAAAAAACGTAGAGAGTACGACTTATCACTCAACCCAAATAAGTGCAAATTTATCATCCCACATGAAAAATGTATGGGTCATGCTATCTCAAAAGAAGGTATTTCTATTGATCCATAAAGGATTTTAGCCATTATCTCTCTCTCTCATTATTAGCTCACAAGAAAGCACTGAAATATTTCCCTGGAAAGATTAATTTTGTTTGCAAATTATTTCCTAACTTTGCAAGAGTTGTCAAGCCTATCAATTTAATGCTCAAGAAGGATGCATATTTTAAATGGACCAAGGAAGAAATGAAAATATTTTCCAACATCAAGGAGGTAATTACTCAAGCACCCATTCTCATTAACCCGTATAATTCAAAGGACTTCATCATATATGCCTATGGGACTAAAGCTAGTAATTATCTCTGGTTTTGACGCAATAGAGTGATAAAGTCTCAGAGAAACAAGTGGCCTTAGTTAGTCAAAAACTGAAGGCTTATGAGTTAAAATATAGTAATGTGGAGAAAAAAAAAAATTTATCATGAGGACTCTTAACAAATTGAAGTGTATGCTTGTAACTAACTGCATTAAGGTATTAGTCTCCCATTCCATTGTGAGAGAATTTATTATGGGAGTTGAGATAAGAAACAATGGGGCTATATGGGTGAAACAAATCATAGAATATGATGTGACTATCAAGGGCACCAATTTGGTTAGAGGAATAACATTGTGTGAGAAGTTGGTTACTGATGTTGGAAATGATCAATAAAACTCCTATCTCTTGGAAGAAGAGAAAGAACTATCTATTAAAACTATGTAGGGTAAATATTAAGGGTGCGTCAAGTAAAAAATGGTAAAAAAATATTTGGTAAAATTTTAAAAAACAACTTTCAGAAGTGTGGTGAATCACAAAATAATTTTTTTCGTGGGGATGGAATATTTTTAACAACATTAAGGGAAAAGGTTACTTGAGCCATTGTAGTTGAATTTTACATGTTACCAGTCAGTAGCATGAAAGATGCTACGAACCAACAAAAATTTGTATGCTACCATCCGATAGAATTCTACATGTTACCGGCTGGTAGCATACAAAACAACTCCATCCGTTTGCACAAAGGATGATACCGACCCATAGCATACAAATTTTTACCTAGAGGTAACGTATAAAATTATATCAGCCATAATCATGTAAAAAACTAATGGCCGATAACATTCTACATACTATCATCCTTTATAATTTTTCATACTACCAATCAGCAGCATATTGTGTGCTACCTACTCGCAGGATATATAATTGTATTGGACAGTAACAAAAGAGATGATGATTTTCGTTAACATAGAAGGTGTTACTGACCTATAACATGTTTGGTGCTACCAGCTGGTAGCATGCTTGGTGTTTCCAACTGGTAGCATTCTTGGTGTTTTCGGATAGTAGCACCAAGCATGATGTTGTCTAGTATATTGTACTAAATACGCTACCAGTCAATGGCATACATGTAAATCTTCCAATATATAGAAAATAAGTCTAGTTAATTTCACTTCACAAAATATATTAGCCAGAATACTAAAGCCTACAACAAAAGTGAAAAATAACCTCGACCCTCAACTGAAAAACACCAGAAGATCCATTGATTCTAGAGTAGGCATCTATTCCATTATTTGGTAAAATTCCATGAACGAAGGCCATCACCAAACCGCACATGAGCCCACTAACTAAAATTTATAAGTTTTCATTTAATATCCTTATATTTCTACAACTGTTCACTTGATTAACAAACATAAGTACCTAAAAGACCTAAAGGTGGATTTAGGGTTCTAATGTTAATCTAAATAAGAGGACTAAAACCCTATATAAATGCAGTAAATAAAGAAAATCAATATCTAATAACTACAAATAGGTTATGCCAAATGAAGTTAAAACCCTAATGAAAAGGAAAGAGGAAGAGAATGACTTATTTGATAACAAGAGACTATCACAGGTTTTCACAAATCTGAAACTGGAATCTGATTGTTTAGATGATCACTCAAGGACCCTATGAAGGATAGATCTAGACTATCTGAAGTGACACAAGTTCCTGAGAGTGTACTTAGGCACCCCTAGGTACTCTAGTCTACATTCTAGGCTCTGTGAAATATATAGGGACTCAGGAACTATGTTTGAGGTGTCACAACTAGGTATGAAACCCTACATGTCTATCGCATTAGATTCACTAGATGAACTAGATGAAACTATGCACATGAAGAAGATGAAGGGGTCATACTGACCTCATCTGCCAAACCGTTGGACTTATCTTTGAGCATTGCACTACATTATAGACTTTGATGTAGTTCTAGTGAGTGTGTACATGTCATGCCCTAGGTTCTCTCACATAAGTCATAATTTGTGTAGTAGCAAGCTATGATAGCTATAGAAGATGTAGAATGTATAATAGAATAAATAGAATCCTTCCTCCTATGTGAATCGATGTGATGCATCCTTTCCTAGCTTAAAAGTATGGTGCTATGTGGATGTAAGATGGTGCAATGGATGTAACCCTAGATGGAGTGATATTAGTGATAGGATGTAATGACCTAGGACCCTCATTATGGTCTTACAAGATTTATATTTATAGGGATCTCAAGTTTAATTTCATAATTAATCCTGAAAAGCCGACATGATAGGAAAAGATAACGGAGACCAATGGCTAGAAGTGACCCAAAAAGGAGTGGAAAAGGATAAACATAGAGAGGGGCACCCAAGTGTGAAACCAAGGGCACCCTGGGGCACCCCGAGTACAGGTTAGGGTGCACCTTGAATTTGGGTTAGAATATTGGGGAAGTTATGAAATGGGTAGATAGGTATCGGGAAATATGCACGGAAAAGAAGAAGTAAAATATAAAACAAAGATGGAAAAAATGGGGGATTAATTGGTACTTTGTACACTTGAGAACCTTCTAAATAGTAGTATCAGACCAGGCTAAATAATTTCTAATGTGTAATATTTGTGTTTACATTTTGCCCCCACTTTATGTTGGTGAGTGAAATGCTATAGTAACATAAAGTAGATAGAGATGCATACCTGAAATCCATGTTGAGTGTAGAAGAAATGTGCCGATGGAATAGGTTGCAAGCATATGAAATGAACTAAAAAATGTGGAGGAGCGTGGATTATAAAGATGAAAAATGTACTTAATAGTGGTGAAAGTGAACCTAGGGAGAGAACGCATGCGTAGCTAATTTTTTTATGTGTATGGTTTACTTGTATGGTTAGTATGACAAGTATCCTGTTAGTGGTGTGTTTTTTTCACTGTTGTTGTTGTTGCCCCTAATTTAACAAAAATCCTTATTTCTCATATAGAGGACTTACAAGGAGAAAACACTCAAGTAATAAAATATGTATGTATTTATAAATGCTTTGTAAAGTATGCATGTGTACAATAGCAAATGTAAAGTACACTAGAAAAGTGTAAATGGAACATGTGCACCTGATCCATGTCATGAGAGAAAGGGTGTATGAAGGATATCCTATGACTGATTGCAAGTTTTTTGGTTGATCTCATGCCACCCTAGCTGAAGAAGTATAGGGAGGAAATACTTTGTTTCCTACTAACTCTAACCACTTTTACTGACAATGTGTTGAAGAGATATCTATACTACATTAGTTTTTTTAGGAGATCTGACACCACTGAGATGGAGAAGTGTAGAGAGGCACACCCACTATAACCCCCAGAATTATTAGCATTTAACTACTCCCTAAAATTACTCGAAGGACACCATGTCATGTTAGGATACAATGTGTATGGATTTTCATAGATTGGTCTAAAATCACTCATTTATGTATCTGAACTGGTGTAAGGACATTCTGTTAGCCTAGAAAACCCATAATGATGCCCCCCTCTTTGAGGGTGCATTTGGTATGACTACATGAAAGGAGAATGTGGCCCCAAAAGAGGACCAATCACACTCTGACCTGTAAAATTCTTTCCCTGTAGGGGAGAAAGGGAAACATCCTTGGTAGATACCAAGGTGACCCACCCAAAAGGGGATGGATAGGAAATACAAGTGTTAGTCTAGAACATTTTTGTATGTTATTCACTACAGTGATTTATCCATAGAAATATCATAATGTAGAAAAACTCTTAAGTAGACATAGTGTAAAGAGTTTGGAGGAATGGAGGAAGGAACATCAAAAAGATGATTTTTAAGAGGTGGGACATGGTTCAGGTGTTGCAAGACACAAAAAATGGCCGCAAACAACAGACAATTGTGAATACAAGTAAAGGGAAAATGCCACATACAGGTTGGGGGTGAACCCAAACGAAGATAGAAATACAAGTAGTACAAACAAAGTCTTGCAAGCATGTGTGCATGGGGGACCCCCATTAGCATGTTAAAATGATAACCAATATGTTAAAAATGTGTATGAGAAAGTAGTAAAAGATGCTAAGTACAAAATGGAAAACTAATAGAGCACTTGGATAAGTGACAAATTTGGATGCCCACGAATGACCAATATAGGAAGTGTAGAAGGCGAGAATCCATGCCAAGTGTGTGGATTTCATCACCTATATTGTGATTGACCATGCTAAACAAAGGCTGTGAATATGCTAAAAAAATGTGTGTATGATAATGACATATAATGAAAGAATCTTTTCTCCTCTAACATGTGTAATAAAATGAACTTCATGCAATACACTAATAAGCAATAGAAAATTCCACTCAAGCTAATGCAATAAGTCTGTGGATGATTTAATGGAATGAAAGATGGAATGATAGGAGCTTTCATGCCCCCAAAGTGGATAGAAGTGTATGCAGTGAGGTTCATTTTTTTTTTCCCTCTTAACATTCAAGAATTAACTATAAATGAGAGTGTGTCATCAAGAAATGGTCTAAAGTAGTGTAGGTTGTATCTCTTGTGTTGTTGACGAGTGTGTATGTGCAGTGGTGATGCTAATGTTAGCATCAGTGAGAAAATGATGTGTGCATGGACCCTATAGCATGAAGCATATATCAGGACTTTTTTGATTAGAGGAATGATGATTTATCCCTAAGCATATATCAGTATAGGAATGAATGGATGGTGAGAAGATGAATATAGAAAATATGCACATGGACCCTATAGCCTAAGCATATACAATGACTTGTTGATTTGTAAAGGAATTGATGGTTTATTCCCTAAGCGTATATCACTAAGAGATGGATAGTGAAATTTTGACGATTTACACCTATACCTGTATGTCACTATGAGAGGATGAAGTTAGTATGAAAGCATAAGATAAATAAGACAGTTAATACCCTGGAAAACTGTAGTGACGGTAACCCCCTAAGGAATGGTATGATCCATTATTAAGGATGAATAAAATGAGGGTGGTGATTTAGCCTAAAGCATTATACCACTGACGGCTGGAGTTAGGAATAAGGACTTATGTGGTAGAATGTTTTGAAGAAATCCTGAAGAATACGTGTTATGATAATCACATAATATGGAGCTAATGGCTTGGATTAGGAAAATGAATATTTTGCATGTAAGTGTATACCATAAGGGAAATGAGTAAAACATTGTCATGTCGATAACTTATGGAATTCATTGATGAAAGAGGTGCGTCATAAGAAGATGACAAGAAGGATGAATTAAGTTTTGAAGGTCAAACATGAAGTACCTCAATCTGAACCTAAGGTGATACCCATATGTGATGCTTGAACATGAAATGTGAAGTGATGATAAAGGAAGCATCTGGTCAAGTCTGTGGAATGGTATAGGAGGATTGATGTAATGTAAGTTGTAAATGCATTTGATTGGTAAACCCTAGCATACAGAATGGGAGGATCTAAGAGTGCGTCAAGAAAGACTAGGACTAGAGGGCAAAATCTAATTTTTTAGAACAATAGTATAATAGAACTTAAGGTGTAGGGTATAGAATGAATAGATAGGGTATTATGATTATGCTATGAGGTTTGATAAGAAAATGTACATTTAAGACAGTGGAAATAGGTGAGAATATAATTTGTAATGGAAAATGAGATAAAGGTTATAGACCCAGTAAAAGTAATCTAGTGAACTAGCATGTAAACCCTTGCTAGCTCAATATGGGGATGAACATAGGAAAACTAGACTCATATAAGATGATAACTAGTGTAGTATTGGTAGTAAGATGAAGATATAAATGACTAGTGATGAAATGACTAAGATAATGTAGGAAGTTATTTTTAGGATGATGTAGAATGTATATGTCATAGGTCCTAACCCATGTAGACATGTGGGGTTCAGTGTAATGGTAATGATCCTTAATAGTCCAGTGTGAATTGGAAGCATTAGGGTAGTAGTCTAATAGGAAACAAGGGTGTTATGACATATGGGAGTTGGATGCCTATGGAAAGGATGACAGGAAGTAGAGAAAAATGTAATGTAAGGGTATTTGGAACTATGATTAGTTTATCAAGAGTAGTATGTGAGTTTTTCATAACATATAATATGTTATAGCCCCAAATTATGTAGCTACAAGAAATTAGGCTCGATAAGGTAGAAAATAGTTTGAAGGTGATGCTGCCAAATTCCTAGAGTTGAGGTAAATGGAGGACACGCAAACTCCTGGTGGGTGATATGGTAGAGAGGGCCATAAATGGTATTCAAAAAGTGAGATTTACATTCTTATGAATCATTTTTAGATACTTTGGAACAGAATATTTACATGTTTTTAGGGCTAGTAGCATTATCTTGAGGTTAAGACGGTGTGATAGATTGAAGAAATGAGAGGGTCTTGTACCACTAACGAGGCTGATTCTTGATGAATATTGTAGCTAGGTGAACCTAAATGTGATAGAGATTTTGAATAGTGTAGAAGGATCCCTTGTATCATTATTTTCATGAATTTTGGCCTAATCATTAGTCATCTATAATTGCATGAGTGGAGCACATGTCAAGAATATTATATGAATTGTTGATCATAAAAATAAATTTTTATGGTTTGGTATTGAAATTTTTCAGTCCCCTACGATCATTTTGGTATCATGTCATGTTTTCTCTTTAGAGGTAAAAATAAAAGAGTTGGTGGAAAGTGTAAGAAATTAAGAGTGGTGAATAAGTTGTTACTCAAAAGTTTGTGTGTGTGTAATGTGTGTAATGTGTGTGTGTTTAAGGAGATTTGAAAAGTGGGGGAGGTGGGTAAGGAAAAGCCATTTATTTAAGATAACAAGATGTCTATATTGCTGATATTTGTGTGAATCGTTGTATGAAGGGATGTAATCCTTTGGAATACCATAAGAAAGACATTAAAAATTGTACAAAGAAAAGTGGAAATATATCCCTCTAGAAGGAGATGCAATAGGAGAAGAGACTATGTGAATGAAAGTCAGAAACTGAAGAGATGAGGTGTGAAAAAGAACCTAGATGAGAATTGGAGCAAGGTGAAAAATGGGTTTCTAGAATAAATTAGTGGAAGATAAAGTGAATATAGTGAAGGGATCTTCTAGATAGTTCTTATGCCATAGGTGTCAAAATTAAAGAGAGAGAGAGACGAGAGAGAGAGAGAGAGAGAGAGAGATGTGGAGTTGAGAGAGAGAGAATTTCAAGGAATTGCACAAAATAGTGCATGACCATGAAGAGAGCTAAGTTGCCTATAAGGTTGCTTATGGAGAGGAAGAATGAGAATCCTAAGGCATACCAAATAGTGTAGTTAGGTGAATAGAAAAGAAAGGAGCTGCTACAAATGTGGACATAACCAAATGGCATGGGAAAAGTAATATCAACATGAGCAACAACAATTTCCCCTATGATATAATCTAGCCAATATTTTCCAAGAGTGAGTGGGGGCAGTAATGGGAGTACATGCAAGGTGAACTACAAGATGGAAATCACGCAGGCCATATGCAATAGTAAAGATGACAGAACCATGATATAGATTTGAATTTCATAAAGGAAAATGGAGATCACTAGGGTCAAACCAGGTCGAAGGAGGCCCACGTGGGAACATAGAATACAGGTGCAAGATGTGTTAAGTGTTATATGTTCCTAATAATAATTATTAATGAAGAGGGTGCAAGTGAATGGAAGATGCGTGGAGGAAGGTGATAGCAATGGAGTTTTTGAAATGAGATCCAGAGAGGGTATAGGACCTGAGTATGCTACAATAGTGGTTTTATGATTAAATGATGGGGAAGAGACGGTACTAAGCATTCGGATAGTATCTGTAAATGGCATCTCGTGTAGAAAGGGTGATAGGGGAGGAATATAGAAAGTAACCGAATAGTGTGCAGTGGGTTTGGGGGATGGTGGCGAAGTAACAATAGAAGTGTAATGGACTAACTCAAACATGAAAACAATAGGGAATAATTTTGGTGGAGTTGGTAAGTGAGGAGACTCGATGGTGGGCAGAAAAGGAGGATTAAGGTTGGATCTAGTTATGTCCAAGGTGGGGCGGAGAGTGATAGGAGTAGGAAGAAGAGATTAAACTTTGGAAATGAGTTGGGCTAAGGTAGATGGATTAATAACGCATAACTAAGAGGTAAAAAAATTCACAATAGCTTGAGGATCCATCCCAGAAAATGGAAGGTCAATAAATGAAGGACATGGGTTAAAACTAGAAGAATCAATGGGGGTATTGGTGAAAGCATGGCCAGGACTATCAAATTGCAAAGTAATTGGAGACTTAGGAGAAGAGGAATTTCTAGAACGGTTACCCATGGTGGAAAGTGTGGATTCGAAACCCTAAAAGGGGAAAGAAGAGAAATTGAGAGAGAGAGAGAGATTGGGTTCACCAAAATGATTACCAAAAATAGCTACCTAAAATACCAAAAGGGGGATTTAGGGTTCTAATATTAATCTAAATAAGAGGACTAAAACCCTGTATAAATGCACTAAATAAAGTAAAGTAATATGTAATAAATACAAATATGCTATGCTAAATGAAGCAAAAAACCTAATGAAAAGGAAAGTAGAAGAGAATGAATTAGCTGATACTACGAGACTGTCACAGGTTGTCACAAATCTGAAATTGGAATCCAACTATGCAGATGATCACTCAGGGACCCTGCGAAAGGTAGATCTAGACTATATAATGTGACACAGGAACCTAAGAGTGTAATGGGGTGCCCTGGGGAGCCATGGTTTTGATTCTGGGTACTATGAACTATGCAGGGACCCAAGAACTATGTTTGGTAGTGTTGAAACTAGGTCTTAAACCCTGTCTATCTATCACACTAGATTCACTGGATGAAGCCCTACACATGAAGAAGAAGGGGTCAGACAAACCTCAAATTCCAAACCGATTGACTTATCTCTGAGTGTTGCACTACATTACAGACCCTGATGTAGTTCTAGTGAGTGTGTGTATGTCGTGTTTTAGGTGCTCTCATGCTAGTCACACTTTGTGTAGTAGCAATATATGATAGCTATATAAGATTCAGAATGTAGAATAGAAGATATAGAATCCCTCCTCCTATGTTAATGGATGTGATACAGCCTTTGCTAGCTATAATGAATAGAGCTATGTAGATGGAGTAAAAGTAGTGATACGATGCAATAACCTAGGACCCTCATTATGGTCTTATAAGCTATATATTTATAGGAATCTCAAGTTTTATTTCGCAAATAATCCCGACAATGTCGACTGAAAAATAAATAATAGAGACCAATGACTATAATTGACCCAAAGAAGACTAAAAGGGGTTAAAAATATAGAGGGGCACCCATGGTGGGACTAGAGCGCCCTAGGGCACCCTAGTACAAGTTAGGGCACCTAGAATCGGGGCTAGAATATCGAGGAAGTTGTGAAATGGGTGGATATTTATCAAGAAATATGCAGGAAAGACGAACTAAAATATAAAACAAAGATGAAAAAAGGGGGGATTAATTGGTACTTTGTACACTTCATAACATTATAAATAGTAGTATAAGACCTGGCTAAATATTGTCTAATGTGTAATATTTTTGTCTACAACACCCTTCTATCATATTCCAATTTATTTTCATAATGGACTAAAGCCGCAAGTTTCACATGGCTAATTTATATACCCCAATTTCTACCAAAAAAAAACACATAACCACCTTCCTTTAGAATATCCAATTCAACTCCCATAACATACACTATCCTTTAGAACATCCCCTAAATTTGAGTGTTTGACAAGAGTACCACAAAAAGATGTGGGTCTTTTGACAAAGAAGGCTATTTTGAGATATGAATACATCAATTATTTGGAGTCTCCCTTTGAATTATTTATTGATGTAAGTACTAGTAAGTTTTTAATAATCATATTACTATTTACAACATTTTTTATTTTACAAAAATTGATTTTCAGTTTAATTAAATATTTATCAATTTTGTGTCTCCTTACATTTATAGTTTCCCCAAGTCATTCAGAAGGGGAATTCCCCTCAAGGGTTTTATTAACCCATTTCTGCAAGCTATGGTTTATATTTTCTTGGACATAATTTTATTGTAGGTTTGATATACAGATATTCCATAATGGGCCTTGGCTTATATATTGTGTACCCTTAGTGCAAAAAATAATGATTGATGTAATTTCTTATGCTTCAGGATAATGTTAGTGCAAAATCACAGCACCCCTGAATGGAATGAGTCTGAAATGGGGCATCCGGTGTGATTGCACAATATTGAACGATCACTCAAGCTATGGGACCTGTGGACTTGAAGATGTAGAGAGGGAAGGGAACACAAAACTCCATGAAACATGACATCTTACACCTACAAATGAGAAAATACATACACAGGAAGCAAACACAAGAGGGAAGGGCACAAAGAAACAACAAAACATGAGAAGGGTTGAAGAACACCACAAAATCACGATTTTATTTCTCTATGAAGGTGCACCAGACCATTACATTGGGTGCTAAGAGGCACAAATCCATGCTTGACAGGTGTAGGAGAAGTCTTTACAACTCAAAGTGGAGTCATGAAACAAAAATTACAGAGTTTCCCCACATCCCATAGAATATCTCCACGCTTCTCAAATGAGAAGTGTTTACAATATATAGATGATGGAAAGGTGAGGAGAGAAAGAAGAAAAATTAGTACTCTATGCTCTTGAAATCTCAGACCACCAACCATTAATACCCCTACAAATCTACCTAGAATCTATCAATTCTAGTTCCCTATGTTTGTTTGGCATGTTGAAGAAGGAAGAATGGTCAGATCAAATCAAATCTGATCTGGTTGCTAAAGAAATTGGATCATACATTAATGGCATGAAATATGTTTATCTAATTTTCACCCTCCTAACCTTGTCGAAATTAATGTTTCAGGCTTTCATGGCATAGACGAGGTCAAGACCTTTCCAAACAGTCTTCTCTTGTTCAAATCCGAGTTTGAGTCAAAAGATATGGCCGTCTGAAGATTCTGCATCGAGACTGTGCAAAATGGTGAAAACGTAATCTCAAGTAAAGAGGATTTGCGGGGCCCAAAAATACAAACTATGTTTTTTATGGAAAGATGCAAAAATAAAAAAAACCTCCCACAACCCTGCATGCCCAAAAATATACTTTTTCCCAAAATCCTCTACAAGACTGCAACCTTCTCATTTTGTATTTGGCAAACAAAACCTCCTCAGGGCTGCACGGGCTCGCACTTGCAAACTGCACTTTTATGAAAGTTGTAAAAAATGCAAAAACCTCCCACGGTTCCTGAAACTTTACATTTCCAAAAAATTCATCCTCGGGCTTGCCGAGCCCACATTTTCCAATTTGGAAAAAAGTCTTCCCCCGGGCCCGCCAGCCTACTTTTGGCAAAAAGATCCTTCCAAGGGCTGCCTTCCCACATGTAATTTAGGCTTGACATGTAGCTTCTCTGGGTGTCAGCTGAAGGTGCGACTTATTTTTTATTACTTTATTCCTTTTCGAAACAAAATCCAAAAAATTCAAACTTCCTCCACCGACCTCACCTTCCTGCTTTGACTTGAAATATGGCCATGCATGTAGAGCTGGCACACATTTGGGGACCGCTTTTGGATTTTTCTTTTGAAGTTATGCCAAAGAGGACACATGGCTCCTTCTGTAGACTTTGATCTCTGTTTCTTTGTGTTTTGGCTAAGTCCCTTTTGTTTAGCAGGGCCATATGTTTGACCCAAGACATGTGGAGGCTCAGTACTTGTTTGGGATTGTCCCTCCAGATTCTACCTTTGAAGTTGTGTCGAGTCGACACGTGGCACCTTCTGCCAGTTTCTTATACTTAGTTAATTTAGGGCCGGTTCAACTTTCGAGCTCTGACCACATGGTGGGTTGGCACTAGGCGGGTTGGCGCTAGTCTAGGGTCCTTCTTTAGGCCGTGCCTTTTGAATTAGAGTCGATGAGACACGTGGAGACTTCCACTAATTTCTTATACTTATTCGATTAAACATTCGGCTCTGTCCCCCTTTAGAACTCCTAACCATGTGTTTAACTTGCACTTGTTTGAGGACCATCCTTTGGGCTACACTTGTTTAATTTTCCTCTTTGAGGCACGTGGCACCTTCCGCTGGCTCTACCCTATTTATACTTTTCAACGGCCAATTCTACCTTTTGACTTCTTCCTTTTGGTCTTGAGACACCTAGAAGCTCCGCGCTCATTTAGGGGACTTCCTTTGGCTTCGATCCTTGAAGGTGTGCCACTGAGACACATGGAGGCTTCTGTCGGTCCTTTAATAATTAGTTGATTTGGGCTAGCTACCATTTGACTTCTATCAGACCCTTACTACGTGGTGAGCTAGCACTAGGTTTAGAACCCACTCTTTGGACCTAGCCTTGGTGTTGCACCGATGAGACATGTGGAGGCTTCACTGTCATTTAGGGACTATCCCTTGGGTCTCACTTCTTAAGTTTCACTGATTGGATGTGTGGAGGCTCAGCGCACATTTGGACCTACTTTTTTTATGTGCCTTTTAGAATTACACCAAAATGACACATGGCGCCTTCTGCAAGTATTTTGTTCAGCCCTGAGTTGACTCGTATGCAGCTAAGTTTGAAAACTTTGGGCCTTTTCCCATTTTCCTCTTGTGAGCCTCTGGCCTCCTTTGATGTTGTTGGATCCTTCACCGACTCTGCTCCTCCATAGTAAATACCCACCTGCAACCTATCTATTGGATTTGAAATTTGGGCTCACAATATTGAGCCGACCCTTTGATTATCTCATGTGTAGGGTTGTGTTTGATCAATTTTACCCGGGGACAAAATTGGGATAACAGTTTGGTAACTCACGGAGACATCTTCCTACTAGATGAAATGATCAGTGGCCTTGAAGCATCCATTGCGCATGGATTCTACTTGGTAAACACAAATATGATCCCTGAATGGACTACGCACGAGCAACAAACACCACAACACACACTATGTACAAAAAATTGAAAATCATACATGCTCCAAGTGGAACATAAAGAGTGTGAAAAAGCACTTCTTCAGCTGAAAACAAACCTAAACTAGCCTAAACTAACCAGAAGCAAAGGGAACTCAAACAAATCCTGCAACAAGTAGGGGGAAGTAGCTTCCCTTTCTCAAAAAGGGCAGCCATACAAATGATTTGACATTGAATATGGCTTCTTGTATTAGTGAAAAACTGATTATAAGTTGATCCTCCAACAAAAAGAAGCAAAGTCTTGTCAGCTGGAAGAAAAGACAATTCTCTTTTAGGTTGCTCTACATTGGGATTGAGAGGAATTGCAGACGATCCTGGGTAAATTTGGAGCTCTCCTCATGCCCTGAAGTGGGATCCGATAGTTTTGGCTTCTCCCTTGGCTCCAACGAAGCCAAGTACCTGATTGGGCATGGTCTGGTCCTTTCAATGTGCCCGTGGCTCTAAAATTCAACTTTAAGAA